>QZWR01000134.1:0-35974 GCA_004114325.1 Zoophagus insidians
ATCTTGGTGAATTTCCGCTATGTCCACTAAAATAATTGAAAATAATAATTATTAATATTATTATTATTCAGTTATAATATCCTAGTCCTCACAACACAATGCCCGACCGTTGCCGTCAAGTTATTGCCAATAAGGGATATTGGTTTGACTATTAAGTGAAAATAAAGCCAATATTTTTACAACTCCGAAAAGTGTCCCAATGAACTCACTCTCTTTGAACCACTGTAACTTAATACCAAACGCAGTTACAGTAATATAATCTGGTACACTAATGATAGAGGTTTTAGCCTTTATTTTGATATATAGCATGTAACTGTACATTAATTATTTATTGAATAATTTTAAAAATCAAAAAACTTTTTAAACATCCAGACACTTTTTGGAGCGACTGTACTTCCTGATTTGGTTTTCCCTATTCAACAAAGACAAGTCGATCAAGACATGTGACTCTGAACAAACAAACTTTATTGTATTACAATGTCCCATCAAAAACCAAGTGTTGATGGAACACAGAATAACGGAGGGGCCGTATTCTATAGTTCATCAGTGGCCAATTCCACAGCGACGGTGAATTCAATCTTTGGCGCAGGAGATGAAAAGGCCGAGATCCGAGAAAACACTTTGGCTGCCCTGAACAACACTCTTGCCTTACTGAAGGTTTAGTTTTCGTGCATTATGAAAGCCTGATTAGTGTGGAATTCCAGGGTAACTCGAAGACCGCAGAGGTAAGTGAGAAATACAGCTTATAATCCACCCTTCATCTCAGGAACTTCAAAGAACCTTGAAACAATTCACCAATTTGGAATCGCAAGTCTATTCCAGCAGACAAGTACATCAAATTTTGGGAGTACTAACAGGGAACAACTAAGAATGTTTTGAAGTTGAGTAATCAAACATCCGCACTGTTAGAACAGTAAGTCTGAATTTCTTGTAAATGGTGGGATATTTATTTCTCTTCTAAAGCGAACAACACGTTTATGATAGGTAAACCCTCTTCACCTTCTCATTCATCATCACTAATCCATTATAGCGTCAAAGCCATCAGCTCATCGAGCGAGCAACTTCGCCTCACTTCTATGGTAAAAAATCCCCCTGCTCCCAACAGCGCTGGGCTATACACTCCTGAATAAATTGCCCTGTTCCCGATTCAGTATTTAATTAATGCTAATCACGTGTACAAACACGATCCTGAAACTTCATAATTCCCAAGCCCATAGCTCAATCTTGACATGTCGTTTTCCAAAAGAGTATACGAGGAGTTGCAGCATGAAAAGGATTCGCTATGCATAATCAAGCGTCCCCGTTTGCCAGAGACTTATGGTGTGGTCATAATCAGAGTTTTGATTTTTACTCCTTTCTAGAGGTGGATCTAGCTAATGAAAGGACTCCAAACCTCGAACAAGCTATGGGAAACCAGATAAGAGGAGGGTATGCAACATTGGAAAGTTTCTCCGAGACGGGATTCGACATTAATGCCACATCATCTCTTACCATTTCTCAAGAGACAAGATCTGGGTTTGCGAAAGCACCAGGCCACTTGTTTGGCATAATTGGCCGGTATGAAGAGGATGAAGACGATGAAGAGGATGATGATTGGGCTTTGGGGAACGAAAATAGCACTACAAACTCTTCTTCGGAGGATGGTTCTTTGGAACAGCTAAAAGTTCCTGCCTTGGTAAATTTGGAAAATGGTAGGAATTTAAAAATCTTGCCTTTGTACTAAAAGGCAAAAGATGCTACGGAGCCTTTGGAAGAAGAAGTAGAAGTGAAGGAGGCAGAAAAATCAATGCTCCAACAGGAGTTATTAAAACTTGGTAGGACATGTGAAGTTAAGGACTTATGAAAATTTAACCCTGTAGGCATTTATCAATTTGTACAAAAATATGTGATTACTGAACAGGTTCCCTTGAAAAAGTTACTCCGAGTATTTGTAAATGATAACAAGCAGTTCTATGACAAGGTACTCTTTTCTCAACAATTATTAACTCTGGGGAAAGAATACAAAATCGATGTTTTTTCAATTGAAGGTCGCGATGAACAACTTTTTTGGTGTTCGACCTCGTCTTACTCAGTACTGTACTATTGACCATGCAGTTGACTTGTTGAAATCAGCCAAGAAAATTATGGTTCTTACCGGTGCAGGAGTATGTCGTATTATTGAGACTTCCTTATTATTATTATTATTATAGATTTCTGTATCTTGTGGCATTCCAGACTTTCGTTCCAAAGATGGAATATATAGTCGATTGGAGCAGTACAATCTTGATGATCCTCAACAACTCTTTGATATCACTTACTTTCGAGAATTCCCAGAAATCTTTTATTCGTTTGCCAAGGTTTGCTTGATTCTTTAAATATCGTTGTTGACTCTTAATTTAGGAGATTTTTCCCACTTCAGCGAAGCCTTCACCTTCTCATAATTTCATCAAACTTTTGGAAGTTCGAGATGTCCTACTAAGAAACTATACGCAAAACATTGATAATTTGGAGAGTGTAGCAGGAGTTGAAAGAATTATTCAATGTCATGGTAATTTCAATGCAAATTGGGTGGTTGGAAATTGACGCGATTTCGCCAGGATCTTTTAACCAAGCAGTGTGTATCGAATGTGGTCATCAAGTACCTGGTGACTTTATCAAGCCATATATTGATGCACAGGTATCACCCTCTTTAAGTTGCTGAAAGATGTCGGTATAAGGAAATCCCTTATTGTCCAAAATGTACACATAATGGGAAACGCGAAGCATCTGAATCAGTGTTGAAGCCCAGTATAGTGTTTTTTGGGGAATCATTACCGAAAGAGTTTGATCAAGCCTTTTCGGATGATCGCAGTGAAGCGGATTTATTGATTGTGATTGGGTCAAGTTTGAAAGTTGCCCCCGTGTCACAAATGATGAGTAAGTGGCACCTTCAATTAATTGCTGGACTCAGCGTGGAATAGGTCAAATGGCTCGTCATGTACCGCAGATTGTTATTAATCGAACTCCGATTAGACACATTCCATTTGACATTCAACTTTTAGGCGACTGTGATATCATCATACCGGATCTTTGTCGTAGGCTTGAATGGAAGCTGGAACATGATAATCTCCCTAACCAAGTAACCAAGCCAGATGATCCATTGGAAGCGGTGAAATTCACAAAACCCAATTTCAATATTTTCAAAGGAGCAGAGATTGACAACACCGACGGAGAAGAAAGTGAAGGGGAGGACGAGGAAGAGGAAGAGATGGAAAACTTGATAGTAGTATAACTGAGAAGGGGCTTTAGAGAAAGTCTTGTAAGAATACCCACGTATATTATTACCTTTTGTAAAGTCTGTACTTCAAGTGTGGTATTCATGCATTGTAGCACCATGCCTTAATTGTTCAAATACACACTATAAAAAAACCTTCTTGAACAATAGTTTGGACATTTCTGTCACATTGCTATATAAAAGAAAGCATAAACGAAAGGCTATTAATGTATAGAGATTAGTTCATTATAGATTAATACCAGTAAGGAATAACTAAGCAATTATGTTTCCAAATGCCAAAATTACCAAAAAGTTTAAAACTAATTCTATGACCTCCCAGGATTAAAACTTGACCAATAATGCAATAAATTGGTATAGGAATAAGTAGTGAACATTTGTCGACTAATTTTACCTATAAACACCGCATTTTTTTCGATATTTCCGTTGTTGCAGGTTATAATCTGACATGCAAATGTAAAAAGCAAACAAGGATAAAGCGGGTAATTGTTCAAGACAAATTTATTTAATAACAATGATGCATGCCAAGATGAATATAATGAGAGAAAGAATGATAATAGTAACAGAGAATAATAACATGAGAGGGAGATCTAAACAGTGACTGATCGGTTACGAAAACGAGGAATCAGGACTTCTATGAGCAATTGGTCAAACAAAAGGAAGAAAAGGAAATACTTTTGGAATATGCTTTATCCACAGGGAAGTTGCTGCTGTTGCTGCTAACAGGAACATCGCGTAATCTGGGTCTTCCTCGCTTTCGATGCACCACACTTTTGCACGAATCTTCCTTCTTCAAAGCAACGCAACGCTGGCAGGGTCGACAAGCTGTATAACGCAGGGGTAAATAACAATGTCATTAATGAAAGCACTTACGATCACACGCAAGATGAGCGCGTTTACAATTTACACAGGCATTTGTAACATGTGGTTTTGTTGAGCGACTTCTACGATACATCTTTGATTGTTCTCTTGAAGTGTTGTTACCAGCAGCAGCATTAACAACAACAGTAGCAGTTTTAGGAGGTGGATTCAAGTAATAAGTGGGGCTTTTGTCCATCTCATCGTTATCCTCAGTCTCTTCATAACCTCGTTCTGGCTTCTGTGGACTTGGGGAGATTGTAGCAAGTTGGCACAAGGCAAGAGCAGCTTCCTGTTCATTGGGACACCAGTGAGCCCCTGTAATAGGGGAAGAAGGCCGATTAGGGCTAAAGGTCGAGAAGGGGTTGTTAGACTCCTCAGAATTTGTCATGATTATATTAAACAAGTCCATGATTGATCTATTTCTGATCAGCATGCCAAATTACGATTACCGTAAGATTATCTGATAGGTACAGCTGGGTGTGTGCTAGAGAGATAGGGAGAGCGTAGATGGTGTTATTAGCTAAGGTGATTACGAGAGAGTGTGAGAGAGTGAGGGAGAGAGAGAGTGGGTAAGTACTGCAGTAATAAGTAAGTGAGAGTTTATATTAGTTGTGGGTGAAAACCAAGGAGAGAATTTACTATGCAACAGCCATGTGATCGATGGATACGCCAATTACTTTATTCATAGGACCAGGTTCAAACTTGTTTGAAAATTACCTATCGTATGTTACTTTCGCCCAAAATGGTAATATTATTTCCTAATATGGAACTTCGAAGATTACCTCAATTCCTGTTCGTCCAAGTATTCTGAGCACCTCAAAAATAACCAGTCAGCAAGTTAGCAGGTGAAAATTGCAGGGTACAAAAGATTAGACCAAATTGGGAAGGTGGATAAACGTTGATTCCACCACACCCTTTTCCTTTCCCTTTGTGTGATATAAATGAAATATACTCTTCGTGTCTTGGCCCTGAGGGGAAGAGACTTGACGCCCAAGGATCGAAGTGGCAAGTCTGATCCCTACTTGGTCATCCGCATTGCCAATCAGTACCATCAGACTCAAGTTTGTCCTCAAACCTTGGAACCCGAATGGGATGACTTGGCAAACTTTATCTTATCTGGAGAGACCAAGTCGTTGATCATCGAATGTTGGGATAAGGATAAAATCGGCAAAGATTACATGGGTCAGCTAGATCTGGAACTAACCAACTTCTTTGATCAAAATGGGGCCATTGTTTGGGAAACGGCCGAACCTGCTTGGTACAAGTTAGTGTCAAAACGTCCAAAACATCCCAAGATTACTGGCGAATTATTCTTGAAGATTGGATGGTTAATTCCGCCGAAATCTCTACCCATCACTACTGAAGCTTTTGTCATTCCCACCGAACCATTCTGCTGGTGGCTGCCTTTGCTATCCAAACTTTGCGATAGAGATAGAACCACTGCAGAAAAAGCCCTGAAACGAGCCTTGGCTGAAGAAGAACAAGCCGAGTTTCAAAGTGACGATCCAACATCACCACCACCACTACCTCTCAGAGTAACTGGAATAGAATCCGCTTCTGAACCTGTTGGTGTGATGTTTGTGGACATTGTCGAAGCTACCAATCTTCCCAAGAAGAAGGCCTTGTTAAACTACGACGTCGATCCCTTTGTGGTTTTTAGCTTTAGTCGTAATAACTTCAAAACTAGATATTTGCCGCATAACCTAAACCCTCAATGGGAAGAGCGCACTTTGTTCAATGTCAAGGTCTCTGAGCTGTATTATCCCTTGACCTTTAATGTATATGATTTTGATCGTGTGGGCAAGGCTGAGCTATTAGCAACAGCGAGTGTAAATTTGGAAGACCTGCTAGTACATTTGGGCATTCAAGATGTAACCTCGGTGGTAGAAGGAGAACAAGATTTCAAGGATTATGTAGTGCCATTGGAGCCACAAATACCTTCTTCAACCGAGGAATTAATGCCAGAACTCAAGATCCGTGCACTCTTTTGTCCTTACAAGGTGCTGAGACGCAGGTTTTGGCAAGAGATGGTCAAGCAGTACGACCAGGATGGGAACCAGAAAATGAATAAAATGGAGATTGCAACCATGGTGGATTCCTTGGGCAGTGATTTGGAAGAAAGCAAAGTAGATGAAATGTTTATTCAACGTGGATTTGACCCAGCAGTGGATGAACTCACGTTTGATCAATTAACCGAGGAATTAGAACGCATTTTGGATTCGCCCAACACGAAGGAACATTTGGTTTCTTTGCCATACTGTCCATTCTGCTCAACCAATATCCCTTCTGACCAGGATGACTCGGTAACTCTGACCCATTTAGCCACTTGCATGGTCAATGAACCCGGCAAAGCTGACCATCTACTCATGCGAAGCTACGTAAGTGAAGAATATGCCAAGCGCAATTGGTTTGTCCGATTGGTCGACTATATCAGCTATGGAAGTTATAAGCTGGGCAAGAACAATGCCAACATTCTAGTGATTAACCGATCAACGGGAAAAGTCGAAGAAGAGAAAATGCCTGTATATATTCGCTTGGGAATCAGGTTACTGTACCAAGCCATTGGATCTCAACGTCGAGTTAAACGGAACTCG
Source organism: Zoophagus insidians (assembly GCA_004114325.1). Taxonomy (NCBI): domain Eukaryota; kingdom Fungi; phylum Zoopagomycota; class Zoopagomycetes; order Zoopagales; family Zoopagaceae; genus Zoophagus; species Zoophagus insidians. The sequence goes on from QZWR01000134.1 coordinate 6,706, forward strand.
GTTCAAAAGGTCCTTAGAAACATGAGTCTCGCACAGGGACGCAAGTACAATAGCCCCGAATCAAAGAAGGAAATAGAATCCTTTGCTGAATTTCACCAACTTAACCTAGCAGAAGTCGCAGATCCCATGGATTCTTTTGCCAATTTTAACGAATTTTTTTACAGAAAGCTTAAACCAAGCGCTAGACCCATTGCTGAACCGGAGAATGCTCAAGTGGTGGTTTCACCCGCGGATGCACGATGCATGTTCTTTCCCATCGTTGAAATGGCCCAGAGTATTTGGATAAAGGGGGAAAACTTTAAATTGGAAAATCTCTTCAAGGATGAGCAGTTGGCCAAGGTTTTTGAGGGTGGTTCTATGGCGATTTTCCGATTGGCACCACAGGATTATCATCGCTTTCATCTGCCCTGTGCGGGAAAGGTTGGAGAACCAAAAAGGATTGAAGGAGAATACTACACGGTCAATCCCATGGCCATCCGTTCTTCCCTGGATGTATATGGTGAGAACACGCGAGTAGTCAGTGTTTTGGAATCTCCCACGGCAGGAAGATTGGTATACGTCTGCATTGGGGCCATGATGGTGGGCTCGATAATCTTGACCAGCATTCCCGGACAGCAATATGAAAAGGGAGATGAGCATGGATACTTTGCGTTTGGGGGCAGCACGGTTTTGGTGTTTTTTGAGCCAGGAAAAATAACCTTCGATGCGGATTTATTAGTGAACACGCAGCAATCGCTGGAGACCTTGTTAAAGATGGGCGCACGTATAGGAACTTTTAATTAAAAAAACGCCTTCCCAATTCATAAGAACTGATCATTATCGCACAGGCTGGGGCCACCTTGACGACGCGTGGGGTTAATCCTGTCGTCAATCCACGCCATCCTTCTCTCTCCCAAATGGTCCGAAACACTTGCAGCATTCCCTGCTGTGCGTCTTTTCCTGCCGTCTGCATTCGCGTCTTTACCACATCGAAAGGAAGGGTTATCGTAGCAGCCACCTATTGTTGCTTTTAGGCTCTTCTTTAGCAAAAAAACACGTACCATTCCAGACGTAGCTCCAGCGAAAAAAGCCACTTGAAATTCTTGCGGAAGATCCCTGGTTTTGTTAGAAAGGCGAGATTTGATGAATTCATAGCAGGTCCAATAAATGGCGCTAAAAGGAACATCTCTCCAAAGGGTCGGTCCCAATCCTCTATAAAGCTCTTCCACTCCCTTTATCCTGACCTGATGTATTAAATCCTTGATGGCCATGCTTAAATGGGCCTTTTTGCCTTGAGCAGCTTGGACTCGGGTTCGAATAAGCTCTAACGGCGAGATAAATGTAGCCGCCAATGCTACTCACGCCTTAACTCTTGACAGAACCTAAAAACCTACTTCTGGCACTAGCACCGGCTAATAACGGAGCCAAGGGACTTGGAGAAAACAATTTTTTCAATTCATCATATCCTGCAAAATAAACTACTGTGGCGGGAACAGACAACATTCTAACCAGAGTCAGTTGTGAAGGAGAGAGAGAGAGAGAGAGAGCGATTACAGGGTTGGTGATAAACCACGCCAAAGAGCAGTTGGACCTTCAAATTTAACAATATTTCTTATACATTCCTAAACACGCACACACAAATACACACTAAATATACTGTCAATATGACAAGGTTGGGATTACTAGAGTTCCTGGGGGATTGGGACGAGGATTATTCCACCGACAAGCTACCAGATCTTGGTATCGTTTCTCAGCCACTTGAGCAGCTGCATTGGGGCCACAGAAAAACACATCACTGCAGCAAAGCAGCGCTGGCGTGGCGGTGGTTGCTTGCAGGCGCACCTTGACCACATCCAACGGCGTCACTACCTTGTCAAGCCAAAAGAAAAGTAGGATTACTGAGGAAGGAGGTTATTGCAGCTCCCATGGTGGCAGATATCATGCGCTGTTTCGCATTGGAAGTAGCAGCAGCAGCGTTGTTGTCCATGCCGTATTGCACTGTACTTGTAAAGACAAAGATGAGGTAATCAGATCTGATTAAATAATTATTTATTTCTCAATCGATAAAATTAATCCTCATCTTCATCACTACTTGGAAGTCCTAATATGGTGGACCTTTTCTTGGTCGCTTGTTCATTCTTTGGGAGTGCTCCTACACACATCCATCGTATGAGCACACACGCCGAGAGCGCAGAAGTAGAGAAGAAAGTACCTGTACTCTGAAGCCGCCTCTCCAACTGTTCAGTGGTGAAATTATCCGTACTTCCCAAATCTTCAAATCCCACCAATCGATCCAACTGAACACCATCTTTGAAGCAGATCAAACATGGTAGAATTTTGATGCCCAGCTTTTCAACCAAAAACGGACATTTCTCCACATCTACGCTGGCAAATCTGATTTCCAAATATCTACTTGCCAGGGTCTACTTCTATCTCGTCATGACCCGTGAGAAGAAGGGGGAAACCTGTAGATGTTTGTTTAAAATTTCACAGCGTCTAAAGTCTTTATGGAAAAAGTGAATCATGCAGAGCGGTTCTTTCAACGTTACTTCGAAAACCACCTTTTCATTCCCAAGCTCTTCTACCCGTCCATGTCCCTCTTGACTGGTCAAGCGATGATGCTCCAAGGCTCTAAACAATAAGCAAAAGGATAAGGAAAATATAACTTGCTGTTGTTTTAGTTCGTGTAGTCGCTTTTCGCGATATTGTCCAAAGATGGAATCATCATCCTCCAGTTCCTGTATAAGGTCTTCTTCTCCCGATGATGACATGATTCTGCACAACTGCACGTGACTATCTTAGTCAACAATCTGGTTCATGGCACTTCCACTGTTTCCCCTGGTAAATCGAGTCTTGCTGCCTCTTGGCTATATGCGTCTAGTCCTTAAGGATGAAGACGGAAAGCTACTAAATGCTCTCAAGGGCTCTCTCAATGAACCACTCAATTGTCTGGTGTATCCCTGCAAAGACGTTGATTCAGTAAAATCAGGGCAAGAGTTGTTGGTTTGTGCAGCGCAGTGTTTGAAAATTAACGCTACTCAAGGAAAAGCCGTTTTGATTCTCTTTGTTAGGGGTTAGTATTTTCATCTTGCTTGATTTATTGAACATGCGAGATAGGTACTATAAGAGCAAAATGTGTCTTTAATGCTTGGAATTCTCCCACTGCTTTTACTCCCCTGCCTGATTTTGGTAATCTTAACTTAGCAAAGGAAGGCGAGGAATTACGAATTTTTAGTAACGGAGAAAAATGTCGATGTAGACGAATTATCATCTCAGCTTTTATCCGAAGCCAATCTAATTCTGCAAGGAGTAAGAAGTCAAATCCCTTACAGAGAAATCAAAGCATTTATGGAAGAGCTACAAGAGTTGGGTCAATTGGCAGATTTCTTGGCTGGTGTGATGGACTTGAATTTCGAAACCAGAGTGGCCTTGTTGAAAGAGTTGGATCCTTTGATCAGGGCACAAAAAGTGCAAGAATATTTGAAAAAACAATCCGAGGCTTTACAAGTTACCAAGTTGGTGCAGAATTCTGTTAGAGAAAACCTGAGCAAGAAGCAAAAGGAATTTATCCTTCGACAGCAGGTAACTACTTGGTTAGGCTATTTTTAATTAGTTCCTTCAAGTTGGAAGCCATTAAAAAGGAATTGGGAGAAACGGAAGGAATGGATGACAATGATGAATCATCCCTGAGCTCCAGGCTAGAAAAGACTCCTTTACCAGACAACGTAAAGGCAGTCGCTTTGAAGGAGTTGAAAAGGTTAAAAAGAACTCCTCAAGCAAGTGCTGAGTATTCGGTGATTCGTAATTACCTTGATTGGCTGTTCGAGATGCCCTGGTTACTTGACTCTTCTAAGGCTACTTCTATCGACTTGAAAGCAGCTAGGCAGCAATTAGAGACTGACCATTATGGCCTGGATAAAGTAAAACAACGAATTATGGAATATTTGGCCGTGCTGCAGCTAACGACGTTTGTGCGTGGTCCGATTATTTGTCTGGCAGGACCTCCTGGCGTGGGAAAGACTAGTTTGGGAAAGAGCATTGCTCAGGCCTTGGGCCGACGTTTTGTGCGGATTTCACTGGGAGGAATTCGTGATGAAAGTGAAATTCGTGGCCATCGTAGAACTTATGTTGGGGCTATGCCTGGTAGAATTGCTCAAGCATTGCGACGCTGTGGAGTAGCCAATCCCGTAATGCTTCTAGGTAATCTCGTCCCTCCAAGCTATTTGATGGTGAAATGATAGATGAAATTGATAAAGTTGGCACTCATAATCATCTGGGCGATCCTTCGTCAGCGCTGTTGGAAGTGTTGGATCCTGAGCAGAATGATACCTTTACTGATCATTACCTTAATCTTCCTCTCAACCTTTCCAACGTATTGTTCATATGTACTGCAAATCGACTTGACTTTATACCTCCTCCATTGTTGGATCGATTGGAGGTTATAACCCTGCCTGGCTACACTATTCCTGAAAAAATAAAAATTGCTCGCGATTTCTTGTTACCAAAACAGAGCGCCTTGCATGGTGTTAAAGAAATCAACCTTGTGGAGGGATGTTTGGAAGCCTTGGTTGCTGGTTGGACCAGAGAATCCGGTGTGCGAGAGTTGGAACGAATATTAGCAGCGATTTGTAGAAACCGTGCAATTCTCAAGGCAGAAACTAGTGGGAATGCAGAAACTTGGAGGCTTATTCGAGCAAAAGATTTAACCTCTATCTTGGGAGTATTTCATTTACTTTCTCCTTTAATAAAGTACTAACCCGGTGATTAGCCAGAAAAATATGATGATGAGATTGCTGCTAGGAAATCCCTACCAGGTATTGCAACCGGATTAGTCTATACGGGCTCTGGGAGTGGAAGCATATTGTTTTTGGAATGTCAACAAATGCCAGGAAATGGCCAGTTGATCCTTACTGGGCAGTTGGGACAAATACTACAAGAATCTGCGAAAATTGCCTTGTCTTGGGTTCGATCACAAGCCAACCTACTGGGAATCTCCGCTTCAGACGATGATGAATCCATTGTTAGCAAGATCGACGTACATTTACACTGTCCTGCTGGTGCCATACCCAAGGATGGGCCAAGTGCGGGGGTTGCCATAGTCGCGGCCTTGGTTTCACTTTTTACCAAGCAGCCAATCCCAGCTGACCTTGGAATGACGGGCGAAGTTACGCTACGAGGACTAGTACTACCAGTAGGTGGAATTAAGGAAAAACTGGTGGGAGCACATCGAGCAGGATTACGCCGAATAATTCTTCCCGCTAAGAATCGACGAGAGGTGGAGCATGAAGTTCCTCAAGAGATCAAACAACAACTGGACATTGTTTATGTGGAAAGCCTATGGGAAGTATTGGCGCAATGCTTTCCAAAGCAATCTTACCTATCAGTTACCACCGCCTTGTCATCTCATTTGTAAGTTTTTGGTGAGTGTTGGTGAATGTCAGTGAGCGAGTGAGTGTTTTTTGGGAGGTAATAAATTCCAAGCTTTATTTTTCTAATTGAGTGATTTCAAGATAATTGTAAATATTAAAACAGAATAATATTTCTAATAATTTGTGTTAAGTACTTCGCGTATAATGGTGTAACCAAGAACAACAACTCGGGTGGTAGTCGCTGGGTGACGTTTTCGGGTGACCTGATTGTCTTGGATACTACTACTGCAAATCCCACCACCTTGGCCAGTTTGACCTTTTCTCCCACAGATCTTTCGTGCATTGATTCTCCACAGATTGTCAATACTGGCAACAATGCAGATATTTGTTTCGGCAAGGATTCTAACCTGAACTGCTTGACCATGCAGGGAGGCGTAGTAGCCAGCACTCGCGTTATCCCAAATAAGGGTATTCCCAACATATTTGCGCCGGTTTATCATGGTGTGGCCAACACCATAACCATTTATGGGAAAATTCTAATGGGACTGTTATTTTCAAACAGGTCTAAATTTAGCACTAGATGACTAATAAAACACGTGATTAACGTTTTTGGAACAACAAAATGACCATACTCCTATTAACCCAGCAATCCTCAGGACTCGACCTGGGCAGATTAAGCAAACTACGAACAAAGTTGGAGTCGGAGGTTGAATCAAAGGATCAGATAAAATTGGAAATGTTGGAACGACTATCAGTTGGTAAAATATGACAGATTCCTTACACCTTGTAGTAAATCTATCCTCGGAAAGTTTCAGCCAAATCTATTTGTTACTCCCAGGCACACTACCGCCAATGACCAAATCTGATATCTTGACCAGGCTGAAGAAACTACTGATAGCCTCGGGATCTCTTACATTGCTGGAGGATTCGGAAACTTGGCTAAAGGAAGACTTGATCTTGGCAGGATTCAGCAAGGTTGAACGGTTACCGGGTGAAGATAAAGGATGGAAGGCTAATAAACCTGCTTGGAATGTGGGCGCCAAATCCTTACTATTCAACAGTACCCATTTTGTGGGGATTTCATGAACCAACTGTGAACTTAGAAAAACCTCAGCAGGAAGAGTTGATTGATGAAGATGACTTGTTGGATGCAGCTGATTGGGAAAAACCTGTTAAAAGTATAGCCTTATTTCTCGCCACCCTCTAACTCGAATGGTAGTGGTGGCGGATTGTTCCACTAAACCTCGAGCTTGTAAGAATTGCTCATGTGGAAGAGCCGAGGAAGAAGAAGCAGCAGCTCCAGTTTTGTTGAAACCCAAAGAAGAAAACTTTAAATCTTCTTGTGGAAATGTACGGCTTTTTAGTAGGGAACTGACTCTGATGGATTTGTAGTGTTATTTGGGAGACGCGTTTAGATGCAGCTCGTGTCCTTACCTTGGAACTCCAGCATTCAAGCCGGGTGAACAAGTAACGTTAGAACTGGATAACGATCTTCCTTAAGAAAACTTGTCATTGTTGTTGTCCTTAATTACAGAATTCAATCGTCAATGTGAGCTACTCTTTTGTTCCTCATACCACTTGAGAAAGTCTGCGTGGCCAACTTTCTTCTGCTTTAACTGTTTATCCTTTTCAAGCTGATCAATAATTTCCATCAGTTTCTCTTGTGACGAGAGTTCATTCTTTGGGTCTGGCAAAGGGTTCAAGTAGCCGTCATATTCACGTCTATTTGGATCCATGGTGAACCACATGGCCAAGGCATATCGAGTTCCTTGCAAGACTCTATTAACTCCATGTACATTTTCCTTTCCAGTGGTAAACATTACCAAGGTTCCACACTTTGGCTCCACTATCAAATCCTCACCATAACAAGCATCATCTTTCTGCCATGGTAAAGAATTCTTAAAGATAAATTCTCCTCCTTGAAAATCTTCACCATGGTCATTTAAATAAAGCATGGCGGTATGAGTACGCCAAGAACAACAACTCTCGACGCTTTCTACACAGCTCCCTGTACTAATGTCCAATCTGCACTGATCGGCATGAAGACCATGGGAATAGTCAAATCTCCCAGGGATTCTGCTGGTAAGATGAGTATATTCGGGATATATCTCTGAAGAAGAGTAGTAATCCTTCAATTGGTTCAACACCAAGGTTCTAGTCTCGGCCAATATCTTCAAATCGGCCTCTTCCAACATTTCTCGCATGGTGGAGAGCTGGAATAGGTTGGTACCACTGAGCTCATCACCAACATGTTCCAACGTCCTGATCGTGTTGGACAATTTTTTTAAACTCGCACAAGAAGAGGCCGGAATGAAATTTCTAAATATAATTCTTCTTTGTTCGCACAACCCTGCTTGGTGGAACTGGAGGTAATCTTGAAACCAGGACTTGGTTTGTTGCAGTAGAGTCATGGAAGGTGTGAATGGATACCAGTGAGCAATTGTGTATCCCAGCAAGATCATTAAAAAAGGCCTCAGAATTGAATTTTTTGCAGCATCACTGGTGGTAGCAGATGAAGGAGAAGTCATTTAGAGAACAGAAAAAACTTTCAACAAAGAAAAAGGTAATTGTGAGGAGAGTGTGGGGAGAATGTGGGGAGAGTGTGGGAGTGGCAATTGCTCCCATTTGTTCAAAATTTCTCAAAACAAATAATTCCAAAAATGTTTTTCACGCTTCAATGAACTCATTTATCAGAGATGTCTTCCAAAAGCATTCAAGAAATAATAGACAAACTCAAGGTCTTTGCTGTTGAAAATAATTGCCCGTATTACATGAAGTATAGTCGTCAGAATCGACTTACATGCGTGTACCAGCAGAAGTTAAATTTAAGATCCTTAGCAAAGTCTCAAGCTGTGGTTGTTGAAACTCTGAGTAAGGCTGAAATGACGAAAGGTGTCATTGTTGTGCGAAAAAGGAGGGAAGTTAAGTACATGGTAAGAATCATTGCAAGAAAACTCTATGCGAGGCAAAATCCAAAGGATCATTTTTGGAATTATTTACAAAATCATGATCATTTCGGTAAATTCCCCATAAATAAAAGCCTTGAAAAATGTTCATACTTTATTCCAACCAATGGTTATTCCCTTGGTCACCAATTGCAACACATTATCCACAAAATCCGGATCATACTACCATCACCACTCAATCAATACGCCCCTTAGCAAAGGATACCTGACAAGCCCTGTTACAATCTGGTGAGAAATTAACCTCCAATATTTTGGGCGTCAAGGCCTGGGTCAACATTACGTCAAGTCCATAAAAGCCAAATTGTCGAGGTGATTGATTGGAGAAACATTCCTTCTTGGCCACCTCAAACACTCCTAACCCCAAGTTATTAGTAATGTGATGTAAATCACACCTCTAATGGCAGAATGAATTTGAGCAAGTGTAGTTTTCCAGGAATTTCCTGTATTTTCAAATTCTTGAATAAAAACTTTATCCGAAACTTGTTGCATTTTTAACGAGGGAGCATAATTCATCACCGTGAAATGTTTTTCATAATCGTTAAAATCACCTATATATGTCGGAGGGTAATTAACAGACAAAAGAAGGTTACTCATGCTAAAGGGCTTATTGGCAACGCGTACCCAAAACATTTGGTAAACATAAACAACTCCTCGTACAAAAACCACAATAAAGCGGAGATCGTATTTTTTCCCCTCAAAAAGTGCTGGATTTGCTTCATATAACTGAACAAGCATTGGTCCTAAATCCCTGGTTCTAATGAGCTGGGCAAGGTCATCACTAATAAAGACACCAGTGCTTCGGGCCATGTTCCTAAGAGTGTTTAGTCAAACAATGGTGAAATACCAGGGCTTAATAATCCAGGCAGTGGAGGATGAAGAGGACAAGTTCTATCAAGAATTAATTACCAATAAATGGAAAATGAGAAAGAACCTGTAAATAACATCCCACGAATTCCGCTAATTCAGTTTGTAAATTAAAAGTTTTCTCCTCAACATATCCAACATTTTCATACTTTCTAAACAAGGCAGCGAAGTTATGCTTATAGGTTAGGCCTTCTTCGCCCTTGATTTGATTTATCCATTGATGCGGGGCAAGTTGGTCAAATTGATCAAAATGTTGACTATGCCAGATTAAATCTGCTTCCTCTTTGCTGACTGCCAAGCTGAACTTCTTCATGTTTTTTCTTACAAATTCGGTCATAGTGTAAACCTTTAACCTTCCCTGTTTTTCTTGCTCTTCTGGTTTCTCTTCCTCTGATGGTTGAACATAAGAAATGGCAGTTTTGGGCGTATTTTTCAATAAAAAGTCCTGTTTCCCGGCGAGTTAATTACAAAGAATAAGTGAGAAAACCTGATATGCTTTTTTCAATAAACCCTCAAGAGCGCCATCATCTCTAAACCAAGGGAAAGCCCATAGATAAGCCTTGTAAGCGAGTTCATCATCTCTTAGCTCCAAAGGCGCATAATTCCTAGTCAATTGTTCACCTTGGCCAATTTGCTTGATGGGATAGGCTACAGAACAAGGAAAGAGAGCTCCTCCGCCACCTTGGGGATTGAAAAACATAAAGGGAATACAAATCAAGTTGGCTTCGTCAGCATGGTTAATAGCTGAACCAACTTCATCCATAATATACCAGACCGAACGTTCATGCGGAGCTGCCAATTGGTAATTTTGAGCAAACGCCCAGAATTTCTTGACAACTGCATCAATTCTCTTTTGCTTCAACCCATCATGAATTTCTAAACTCGAGTTATTTGACTTTTAAAAAGGAAGGGACCATTGGTAAGGGCTTTTTGAAGATCTTGATCAGTCTTTCTTGCCTGTTCTGATAATTCCAATTGCTGAATTTTGTTTAGGTGGAGATTTTAAAATGGGGGATTAATTACCGCTATGGCTTCAACCACTTCCCAGGAATTACTCTTCAATGCCTTGACGACGGTTTTGACATCTTTACCAGTTTGTTTCTGTACAATATTGATCAAATCCTGATGTTCTTCCTCAGAGTCAGAATCAAGATCGGACTCGGACTCGGTGGTATCTTCAAGACCCATCAAATTCTCCATTCTTTCCAATAAACCAGGGATTTCTTGCAAGTTTTTGGTAATCTCCTGAGGTTGTCCCACAGTCCAAGCATGATCAATCAAATAAACCGATCTATTTAGCTTGGTTTCATTACAGGTGGCATGAAAAGGTCTTACTCTAACGGTTTTAACTCTTGACCAGATTTAACATGTAATGAAAAGTCTTGTTGAGTGGATTCGCCTTTGAAAAGTTCCACCTTGGCGCCAAAATCAAAGATCTCTCCACTCAGCTTCTCATACAGCACCGGCCAAAGCTCCTGGGGAATACTACTAAGCTGATACTGATGAAGTTGGATAAAGCGTCCATAACTGCCACCATCGCCATCATCAGGTAAAAGGTTAGGTCGAGCCATTAGATCACGTGTATAAACATTTTATTAAGTGGTTGTTATGTTTGGAAAAGTTCGCCAACCCAACAAATTGCCTTTTAAGGCTCTGATTTCCGATTTGAGCAAACCTACCGAGTTCATCCATGCGTGATTGGTGGGATTCTCCGCCTTTTTGGTAATGGACCCTGAAACCATGGCCATTCCTGGTGGCAACCATCTGGACGGATAGGATTGTTCATCCAGCCAATATTTAAACTCTTTTGCATTTTCTTGCACCTTTACCAAAAGTTCCAAACTACTGCTCTCCTTCTCCGTGCCCAAGTTAACCTGACATTGGGTGAATTCCAATCTCTGCAAAGATTGACAAAGCCTTCCGAGTTCAGAGTGCAACGAATGAGACTTTTCCAGTGTCAGAGTACGAAGCTGGGCGTAATCTGCTATTCTCTGCTTTAAGGATGGATAAATGTGCTTCTATCGCGGAATTTGTTAAAATCTACTAAAGTTGAGGTGATTACCGTCAAGTATCTTGCTACGTTATAGACACTGCATCCAAATGTCAATGCATAAAGTAGAACTGCTCTGGACAGCATAGTTGTATCGCCATTGGTGGTGATGTTTCCATGGGAAGTGGGCGATTGATTCAACACGATCCAAATGGGAGGAACTTGCTACACCTCTTACTATTAACCATTCAATGAGGAATTAATACAGTTTTCTGGTTATTCGTTGTTGTTGTTGTTGTTGTTGATGCTGTTGCTGATGTTGTTGACGGAGAAGGAGGGAGAGGAGGAACTTGAGCCATGGCTTGGTCAATCTCCTCATCTGTTAAACCTTTTTTCCTTAAAAACTCCTTCTTTTTATCCTCTGAAGCTGAACGTACAGATTCGGAGCTTAGAAAGGTGATTGCCTTTTTAATTAATTCTGATCGTTCTCCTCCTACTTCCTTGGGCTGTTCAATGGGCTCATCCTTGGGCTTTTCGACGGGATCGGCAGGAGAGGGAGTGGAAAGGACTTTATCCAGGCGTTCTTTCAATTCCAACCTCTTCTTTTCTCGTTCTTCAGCACTCAACGGCTTCAGGATGGCTGAGACAGGGGAAGGAGGTGGGTTTTCTGAAAAAGTCATGCTTTTACATTATGACCTCTCCTGATCCGAGAAAGTTCTTGACTTACTACTTTGCATATGCGCTGCGATCTCTGGGCGTGGAGAGCGTAGAGTCGCAGGTATTGGCTCAATTTGAGGATTACTTTTTTAGCTGTAATCCTCTCTCTCTCTTTCTTGATCCGCAGTAACGTAACTGGTGACAGATTTGCGAGAAATGGTTGATTTGGCCAAAAACCTGGCTCTCCATGCCAACCGCACAGAAATCAACCTGAACGATATTCGTGCCTCACTGCTTTCTTCCAGCTTTGCATGTTCCTTGCCCGAACTATTGAGCTTATATCAGCAGCTCCCTGCAACAGAGTCACAGGAAGAGGGAGATACAATGCTGACTATTCACAGAGGAGGTATTTTGTCAACGTCGTAAACATCACGGCACGCGGTAGAAAACTTGACCTATCAAGTTCAACAGGAAGTTCAATGTGACTATTTAGATGATGTCATGATGGCCACCACGACGTCAACGGCTATGGTGGAAGATTTTGAAGCGGGGTTTCGAGAGCTACATTCATTGGGACTGGCAATTGCAGAGCCGTCGATAGCGGTTCCTATGCATTTCCCACCTTTTCCACCAGTTCATACGTATCTTAAAACACCGGTATTGTAATGGAAATGCCGAGTTTATTGAGAAAGGCGTAGCAATATCTCGAACGAATCGATAAAGTGCAAATGCTGCTTCCTGCCATGGCTGAGCAGCGTAGACAGGCGGAGATTAACTTGTACGAATTCCTAAAAGTGGTGAATGCGGAAGATTTATTGACTGGCGCTACTTCTGCCCGTCTTTCCTCCTCTTCCTCTGCCATTGCTGCAACCACCAGCATGGAGGATTTTGTCGCTTATCCTGAGACGTATGGTTTATTTGGTCAAGACTTATTTCCCGCCCCTTCCAACCTTTCTTCATCTTCCAAGTTGGACGACTCCTTTTTGGAGATGAGCAAGCGAGCACCCCTAGTCAATTGGACAAAGCGAAAACGACCAATGCTGACAAATGGTGAGGATGAGAGAGATGAAGAAGAGGAGAAGTATGTCCTTAAGCGACCAACGATACGTTGATCAGAGTGTTTTAATGTAGCAGAGATTAATGGAGATCTGTGTAATAATTATTAAATTTTCCTTAAACCTTTTGTTGTGGAGAATTAAAAAAAACCTTTGCATAACTTGAAGTATGCAGAAAGTAGCGCAATTATCAGCACTTCCTCCACCTGTACATCAATCCAACAGAGCAGGAGGAGTAATGTAAAAACACTTGTGGGTTACTTCTTCAACTAAGCTACGAAGCAGAGATGAACAACGAGAACAAGAAGATTTAAAACAACTTCAGGACAAACTTGCCAAACTTGATTCCTTAACCGAGAAATCTGTATCTCCCTCCCTTTTTAGTTTGAAAAAAATAATTGATGTTTAAAGTCGAGGGTTTAGGTGTCAATGTTGAAGCATTTTGACGATCGCTTGGAAAAGTTGGAAAGTTCCATTCTGCCAATCTATTCAGCCACCGAGGCATTATTGAAAGAAAAGAAAGGTTTTTTTAACCCCATAAATGGATTTTTAACTTTTATAGATACGGAAGCGGCACTAGGAAGCTTGAAAAATTTGATTGATTTCTTTGACCTGGTCAAGGAGGATGAACCAATTCTTATTGGCGGGTAATCTCACCTGTCCCACACTTACAAACGGCTCAAATATGAATGTAGATTGGTTGATGCTGGTGGTTTGAGGAATTATCTGGGCATTTTGGATCATTACATCGAAGCTTCTCAGTATTTCTTAAAGATTCGAATTCGTAGTTCTGACAAGGCTCAGGCTCAATGTGTAAATCTCTCAGCCTTTAAGTAATCATATATTAATGCGATTTATATGCATAGAAACAAGTAATTAAAGTAGCCATGCAACATTTAAGAGATAAATTTAGAAAGTTGTTGGCAGAGAACGAGTATGATCCCACGGAAGGTATCTCTATTTCTCCCTCCGAAACTACATTCCTTTGATGTTAGAATTGGTGATCTTGTCGAATTATGTGATTGACCTGGAATCTCAATATGATCATACTGCAGGTTTTAGCAAAGTCTACGTAGAAATCCGAAGTGCTCATTTGCACAATACAGTGTTGGATTTCACCGAGGGAGAAAGCATGAGATCCTCCAAAAAAGATGATATTAAACCCTTGAAGAATTTCGGTGGATTTATCAAAAAACTCGTGGAAACTTGTAATATGGAGCGCAACTTTTTACTCCAAGTCATCTCGGCGCAAGAGCTGGATAAAGTTTGGATGGATACTTGCAAACCAGTCTTTGAGCTTTTTTTAAACACCATGGAATTCTTGATCAAAGAGGCTAAAGGAAACCTCTTTGTTTATCTCTTTGATGTCATTGAACTTTATGACGCTTTTGAAGAAGAAAAAGGAAAGTTGGGCAACATTTTTGAAAAGAATCCTCGTTTGCACTCCATGTCTGGACTTAGTATGTCGATGAAAGCTGCAATGATTTCTTATTTTCCCGAGTTTTATGGATCCCTCCAAGTACCCCCAGCCGCTGCACTTGTTAGAGTAACTCTGACCCTTAGAGTGTTTCGGTTGAATTACCCGATGATGCTACTGTGGTGGATCTAACCGTAGAAGCCATGACTCAGGTCCAAAACTTGATTAATAATCGTACCAACATCGAGAGAATTCTACACATGCTGGGAGATGGAAATTGGAAGCAACAGTTGAAAGTACATGAAGAACATATGAAAACCACCTTACTTGGGCATTTTGCTTGTAAGTTGCGCCCTCATACCTAATTGTTAACCCTTTTTCCTTATAGCGGACATTATTAATTCCTTGATCCAAGCCTTGGAAAACAATTCCAAGAATTACCGTCGACCTGGACAAATTGCGATTTTTTTATTGAATAACTATAGCTATGTGGCTAATTGTTGTAAAGGGCACGTGTTCCACGAAGAATTGGGCGATAAATATATCACCAAGTATGACAAGTTGATAAAAAACATCAAGGAGAATTATTTGGATTGGTATCTTTCACCTTTCCTTTTATGCATGGAAATAACCGGGGGCTCAGTTGGACGGCTTTGACGCAACATTTAACCGAGATTCAACTTGGTCGACCTATTACCACGCAAAAAGGTGCTCTAAGTGCTAGTGAACGACATATCTTCAAGGATCGATTTCGCGTATTTAACTTCCCCCGCCTTTAACATATGGTGGGTGGCTGATAGATGTTTAATCAAACTTTGGATGAGTTGCATCGTGAACATGCACGTTATGACATTGCGGATCCTGACTTGAGATCTGATATGATCAGTCGAGTTACTCAAATGGTCCTTCCAAAATACGAAGAATTCTTGGACAAGTAAACCTTTTGTGATATCAATGTGAAACGGGCGGTGGTAGATATCAAGATGTGGATTTTACCACTCAACCAGACAAATATCTAAAGCACGATCCCGATGGCGTAGAATTTTTATTTAACCAGCTATTTGATTCTCGTTCTGCCGTTGCGTATGATTTCCCCTCCCCTTTTCTTTATATATTTATGCCTCGTTTAGAGATCAATTGGAAGAGATGGTCAATACGATGTTTTAATCCTTTTTATTTGCAACATGGACCATGTCTTCCAAGGCTTTGTCAGCTTTAATCAACTAGAACCACATTTAAAACTTCACCTTCTCTGTTTACGTACTTTTTGTAACCAATCGCGAAGATTGGTCGGAAGACAAATTGCCACAAAGAGCAAATAAGTCAAGGGAGGCGTATAAATCTCCCTATTACTCCCTTCTTCAATGGAAGCGGCAATCTTCTTGGCCACATCCATTGGTTCCAGCGATGGCAACATGATTCGGGAAATTAGCGAATATTTAATTTTCTCAAACATTTGCGTCCTCATCAATCCAGGACAAACCAACGTGCAACCAATATCCACACCATTTTCTCTCTTCCTAAACAATGTCAAGTTATTGTGGGTTGTTATTATTAAGATTTACAATTCAGCTAATTCTTGTCTTAACGAATCATGGAATTGTATCACTGCTGCTTTGGTGGCCGTATAAGTAGCTGCTCTCCGTTAGCTCAATTCACCCCCAAGGGTGAACAACTTACATGCTAATCGTACCCCTGAATGTCCAAGAATTGAGGCAACATTGACCAAATGACCCCCCCCTTGGCCACCATCGCCATTCTTTATCAGATCGGGAAGGAATACTTTACAAGTCCAAATATAAGATAAAATATTAACAGCAAATACTCTATCACCCTCGCCCATTATATAGGCCAGCAGGAATAGAGAGAGAGAGTTGGTACAATTGGATATCTTTGATTGTGGCATCCAATACTTTGGCAGGTCTAACAACTCCTGCATTGTTAATGATGACATTTGGTCCTGTTCCAAACTAACATTCCCCGTCTAGTCCCCCCCCATACACAAAACACTTACTTTTTCCAAGATTCTTTGTCTAGTTTGCTCCAGTTGGGTAATGTCAGTTACATCACATTGGAAATAATGCAACATTTCTATCTCCATTTGCAGTTAGCAAGTGTGTAGTAGAGGGAGTGCCTTGATTTAATGCTGGTGGTACTAGGTCCAATACTATTACGTCTGCTCCTTTCATGACCAAGAGATTGGCCAAGGTTAGGCCCAAGCCGTTGGAACCACCAGTTATCAATACCATTTGTTCCTTCCAGCTAAAGGGTGCTTTGCCTTTTCTAGCATTACGACGTTGCATCAAGGAATAGAATTCCCAGCCCAACAAAACCAACAACACTAGCAATGTCCAGAAAAAAATACTATCCTTTACGGTGTAGCCTGCCATGGCCAGAGCACATATCAAGACTAGAAAGAAGGAAAAATGAGAGATTATGGAAGCAGTAATTTTAATGATTTCTTCCATTTTGAAGGAGAGAGAGAGAGAGAGGAGAGGTCAACTAACAACCAGGGTATTCTTCCAAGCTCTTAAAATGTGCTCGATTACTTCATCTACTCCAACGCCAAACTTGATCTGAGTGAATATTAACGGTCCCTGTTCTCGAATATTCTCTGCGTCTCTTCTCATCACATCCAGATCTGCTCCCACTGCTTGCGCCAGGTCGGTCTTGTTGATGATTAAAAGGTCGCTCTGGGTTATCCCTGGTCCTCCTTTGCGGGGGATTTTATCGCCTCCTGCAACGTCAATCACATAAATAATGTAATCGGCTAATTCTCGACTAATCCCAACAACAGCGCCAATAAATGGTCGCAAAAATAGCAGCAAATACCTGAAATTCGCAGCCAAGTTATCTCCTCCTGATTCGACTAATAAAATCTCCGTATTGAACTTTGCTTGTAATCCTTCCAAGGCCATTAAGTTCGCTGATATGTCTTCTCGAATTGCTGCATGCTGTTTTGTCACCAAATTGTTAGTATTCAACCAAGTAACTTACAGGACATCCTCCAGTTTCAATAGGAATGATTCTTGCTGGATCCAAAGCGGAATTCCTAACTAAGAATTCCGTATCTTCTCTAGTGAAGATATCATTGGTTACGCAGGCAATGTTGTAACGATCTCTGAGTCCAAGACAGAGTTGTAACATCAAGGCAGTTTTCCCACTTCCAACCGGGCTTTTCTTCCCCTTATTAATAATCATGGACTGAATGAAATACCCGCCAATTCCCACAGTAAAAGCTCTTTCCCGCCAGTTTCTGCCATCCATAGGCTCATCCCTATCGGGAAAACGGCCCGGTGAGGTCATCAGTTCATGCGTATGTCCATGTTCTTGTCCAGCATGTGTATGCGTTATTGAAGAAGAAGATCCTCCTCCAGCAGCTGTGGGATGGTTCTCAAATCTACAAATTGAAGGCGTGTTTTCCATTCTTCTTTATCATGTGATCTAATGCAAAGCTCTTTATTTATTCGTTCGAAGTGAGCTAAGGGAGGGGGAGGTTTATAGGAAGTAGAATGTTAACACTCCCATCACGTACTCACAGAGAGGAACATTGTCATCTTTTGATATGGCCTCCAATGTTTGGTAAGTCGCCTCAGTGCAGTTTACAGGTTGTTGGTGCTGAAGGCAGAGCTTAGAGACGCCGCCTTGGGTATAACTCAGAGTGGAGTTTTGAAAGCCTTCAATGGTTGCTAACCTTGCGCCATTGTTATTACCAGGTGCAGTAACTAAGAAAGAGGAAAGCAATAATGAAATGATGAGTAGTTTCATATTTGTGTGGAAGTTTGGTGTAATGATCTAATGCATTTGTTAATTTGTGGTCATTTTATTTTTGCCTTCTACACTTCACCATAAAGACCAACACGCACACAAAACACACATGTTTCCTTCATCCACCTCCACTGCCGCCACCGTACTTTTCTTCGTGTTCCTTTCCCTTGCCTCCCCTGCCACCGCTTCCATGGGTAGCCTCTGTGACCCTGCGTCTCAGAACTCTTGTCTTCCCGCGTTTACTTGTCGAAAGTTTGATCAAAAGTCTGCGCGGTGTTACAAGATTGTCAAGGGGAGCGAACGTTGTGATAATGGCTTTAAAGTTTGCCAAAAGGGCTTGGTTTGTCATTATGTAAACTTTTCAAGCGTATTCATGTTGTCCAGAGATCAAGCTTATTGTATGGAAAAGTAGTGAGTTTACCCTTTCTGGGTGGCTGTAATGACCTAATAGAATTTCATATATTACTCGATAAATGTTATTTCTTTGAACTTGTTACATTTCTTCAATGTCGTGGGACAGAGCACAAACAACAAAAGTAAGACTTTGTTTAGATATTAAGCCTAAATAATGGAAGAAGAATGTCTCGGTTAGTATAGTGGTGAGTATCCCCGCCTGTCACGCGGGAGACCGGGGTTCAATTCCCCGACCGAGAGCTTCTTTTTGCATCTCGATCGTTTTTTTGGTACCACCATATTTGAGGACAGCTGGACCAGAATGCCCATTGGAAAGATTTTTTATCTTATAATAATCATAAATTTATCCTCACTCCTCCTCTCTCTCTCCCCTTCCCACTAATATTATAATAAAGAAGATTGACTCGGTGCTGCACGTGACCATATCGGGAAATGACCACATCCGAAAAGATTACCATAGGACCGTATGAATTTCATAAAACACTTGGAGTGGGCTCATTTGGCAAAGTTAAACGTGCAAGCTCATCTTTTGTTATGGATCAACTAATCCCCCTTCTAGTGGCTGTACATAATATTACTAATATACCGGTGGCTGTGAAGTTGGTTAATCGAAGGAAATTGATTGAGCAAGACTTATCTGGAAGGTTGAAACGAGAGATCCAATATCTTCATTCACTCGACCATCCACACATCATTAAAATGTGCGCATTAGTTGGTGTTCTAACCCTGTACTTTGCCGTAGGTATGAAGTCATTTCAATGCCAACAGATATAATCATGGTCATGGAGTATGCTGGTGGAGAGTTGTTTGATTACATCTCCTCTAGAGGAAAAGTATCAATTTGAGGCTTGGTCCAGCACTAACTCGGAAGTAGATGCCTGAAGAAGAAGCTAGAAGGTTCTTTCAACAGTTAATTAGTGCAGTAGATTATTGTCACCAAAGAAAGATAGTACACCGGTAAGCCCAATGCTTTCCCTTGTAGTCACTAATTGCTCATTTTTTTATGTAGTGACTTGAAGCCTGAAAAGTATTAACTGCACTGTTTAACCTTCTTCTTATCATTATTAGTTTATTATTGGATTCTCAAAACTGCATTAAAATTGCTGATTTCGGCCTTTCTAATGCTCTTTCTGATGGTGAATTTCTTCGAACTAGCTGTGGTAGTCCAAACTACGCAGCTCCTGAGGTTATCTCTGGAAGGTAGTATATTACTGTGCGCTGAATATTGAGGAATATTTTAGACGGTATGCTGGACCTGAGGTAGATGTCTGGTCCTGTGGAGTAATTCTTTATGTAATGTTGGTTGGACGCTTGCCATTTGACGATGATCATATTCCTACGTTGTTTCGAAAAATTAATGGTAATCAATGGTAACCGGCTCATCTTTGTTTGGCGACTTAGAGGGACGTTACAACTTACCGCTCAAGCTATCCAAAGGCTCAAGAGATTTATTGAAGGCGATCTTGGTGGTTGACCCAATGAAGCGAATCACCGTTGCAGAGATTAGAAGCAATTCCTGGTTTTCTATTGATATTCCTGATTATCTCAAGTATGAACGAAAGCCGGATATTAACTCGGATGAAAAACTCTTTCGCTCTCCAAAAGAACCCATTCTTGACCCTGACATAGAAATAACCAAGAAATTGGCACTGGTTGGTTTTTTCTTTATTTTCTGCCTGGGGTCTGACTTTGGTTCTCATTTATAGTTATTACATGTTAGCTTTGAGCATGTTTACAAAGCTTTGAAGCAAAGTGCAGTTACTGAGAAGCTCAATGAGATCCATATTTCTTATCGATTGCTATACGACAAATATCGTTTTCGCTCAAACTCAATACCTTCAGTTCATGAAATCTCCAGTCAAGAGAGCATAGAAACAGGACCCACGGATTGTTCATCAGGTTCTAATCACAAAAATACCGATTATACCATATTAAATGACTCGACGTGCGAAGAACCTATTGAAGAATCATCCATCAGTATTCTGAATTCGAGTTTACCGAATAAGCAATCGTTGGTATCTATCAATGAAGATGCCGATAATGGTAGTTTTCCTTCCCTATCTTGCTAATTTTTATCAGGTGCTTTTGAGTTTAGGAAAAGAGCCCTATCTGATCGTGGTCCAGCAGCAGCGATAATCATGTCTTCTTTAAAGCAAAAAGGAAAGATCCGGCCAAAATGGCATGTAGGAATTCGTTCGCGTTCTTCAAGATGGCAAGAAGTGATGCGAGAAGTATACCTAGCACTTAAAGCCAGTGGAATGGTATTTCTTTTTGTGTGTTTATCTGTATTTGATAACATTTTATACTTAAGAAGTGGAAAACTTTGGAACCTTTTAGAGTTCGCGTAATGTATCGCACGACTAATCATAACAACAAAGTCACTACCACTGATGAAAAGAAGGGAATCTTGCTAATGTTTGACCTTCAACTTTACCAGGTTAGTCGGGAATTATATTTGCTGGATTTTTGCATGATTGATTCTGATTCCCGATGGTCGGTGAAAAACAAGGAAGGAAAGATTGACGGAGAGGTTATTTCTTTGTTTCCTTTCTTTGAAGCTTGTGCCTTGTTTATGGCGGAATTGTCGGTTGGTTCTGCTGGCACTAGTGGTGGTTCCGGCGTTAGTGTAGGTGGCAACATTAATTAGTGTATGGCGGATGATATTTTTTTTGTATGTCTTGCTGTGTGGATGATGTATTTATTCTTATACGTATTTTTTTTCATATATTGTTAATATACTGTTACTACTACTTTATAACAAATCCATGTTTAAAAAACGGGAAATTCTATTGTTTGAAAAGTAGGAAAAGCGGTAGGAGAGAGGTTCTAGTCTAATATTTTGACATGCTCAGGACTTCTTCTAATTCGCACAATGCCTCAGTAACGGCGGTTCTATTGTGTAGACTGTCTGATTTTCTCAAAAGTTGGTCACTCTTTTCCAACGAAGGTGGAGGTGGCGGTGGATAAGCTGGCTGTTTCCCAGCACCATTACTATAATCTTCAAAGTTATCCAATTCTTCTGCGTAATAATGTGTTGATATGCCCGATGCTGCATCTCCTGAATTTGCAGTCAAGGGACGATTATAATTGGGATTTAGATATTGCTCCTTGTTGTAGGTAGGGCTTTTCTTTCCGCCATCCATAAAAATGGGAACAGTAGAAACAGCAGCCATGTTGAGCTTGGAATAAGCTTCCAGATCTTTTCCAGGAGCCTTGGATGGAAATATTAATTTGACAATCAACGGTAAAATCATCGGGTCAGTCAAGAAAATACTGCTGTTCAACATTCCCTGAAGAGAAGTGGTGGCAAATGATAATATCACCAAGGCAAAAGTGTGCTCACGCGTAAAGTAAATGTCCATCGCTACTACCACGCTCAGGGCTTGAGAGATCAGCGGTATGGAAGGGTAGAGCAGGATACGACGAAGCACTTGAAGTCGCTTACGCTGTCGTAGCTTGTGAAGTGGGGCAGAAGTGCTGCTACCACTGGGTGACTGTTCAATCTTGGAAAGCTGACGATGAATGTGCCAGGAAACAGCGATAACCACGGTTACACAGTACAAGAAAATAAGGGCAATCCAGCCATAAAGAACCAGCCACTGCCAAACCAGCCCTTCCAATGTTCCATCCTTGGAAAACCAGCACCCAGTAATTACAGGATCCATTCCATACTGACCAGCAAACCATCCAACAGAGGATATGGTCAAGGCAAGGACGAAGGAAAAGATGTAATACCATGGTTCGTAAACTTCAGTTCGTTCTTTGTTTAACAAAAACACCAGATGCAGATTTACTGCAACCATGGCGATAAGGAAACAGGATAAGAGAGTTGCAAAGACATAGGAAAAGGTGGCAATTCCACATTGATCTTCAGTCAAGGGAAGATTTGACCAAATTTGAATAAACGCTATTGAGAACAAGATTAGTCTATGCTAGCACTGTAAGAACTTACAGTATAATAGGTCTACACCCGAAGTAGCCACAGCCAATCTGATGGAAACTCGATCTACCGAAGTGGGATGTCTCTTTTTGAAGAAAAAGTAAAGGGCCAACACCAATACACAGCAGAAAATTGAAAAGGCATTGAAGGAAATGACATTGTAAAGGATGACCTGACGATCGTACTCTGAGAGGGGGTTATCAAAGTGCGACATGATTTACCAAGCTGAAGGTTAACGTTTCAAGCAGCGAGGAAGTAAGCGAAGAAGTAAGCGAGAGAGCAAGAGAGAGCGAAGAACAGGGTAGTTTTAATTGACTAGGACGAATTTGAATCACCTGACCCTGATGTTTTCTCTAGCTGCGCTTCAAAAAGAGATAAAGGAGAAAAAAAGGCTAATTGAGCAGGTAACGGGAGAACCTGTGAAAGGAGGGAAAAAAGTGTTTAGAAAAGAGGATTTTGACAGGTTACAATTTGAGCAACTACAAAAAGCCAAGTCTAACAAATCCCTTGAACCTCCTGAACTTCCCCTCTCTTCCTCTGTCGACAATTCTCATTCCTCCAAACCCTCGGTGGATTCCGAGGAAAAAGATCAAGTACTCTGCTTTCCCCTGATGCTCTGACATTCAGGATGCCGTGATTACTAGAAGGATTCCCATTTCTTCTGAAGAAATCATTCGTCGCTTAAGAGCTAGACAAGAGCCTATAAGATTCTTTGCTGAAAGTGACTGGGAAAGATATCAACGGTTAAAAGCTTTAGAAATTATCGAAGAACGTAGTGAGGTATTGCTTATTTGTTGAACTTGCATAGATTACTGATGTGTGATTATGGACAGGGCCAACGCAATGATTTCATGAAAACTTTGGAAGTATTGGAACAGGAGTTTGACCTGGAAGCCCTCTCTAGAAGCGATGGTGGTAGGCTTAACAAATCTCATAAGGAAAGCCTTCAAGGACGAGAAACTAGTGAAGAAAAGAAACAATCAAGCCTAAAGTTGGAAGTACAGTTTGCTAATAATCCATCAACTAATTGCAATAATTATTTAGATTAATCAACAGCCTATAACTTTGGCTTTATTAAAGACTGAAAAGGATAAAATATTCCCTTTGATATATTTTTATTTGAAGGTAAATTGTCTGAGTGGGTGTTTACCAAAACGACATAGAAATTATTACGAGAATGGGAAGAAGAGTTGGAGAAAATGCCCGAGTCACAACGTCGTAGCACGCAGGGAAAGCTACAACTAGCGACGCAAAAACAAACAGCCGAATATTTGAAGCCCTTTTTAAAGATGTTGCGAAGAAAGGTTTTATCCTTTCCTGCAAATTAACAATCTTCAAGGATGTGGAAGCAGATGTTTTGGCAAGAATTACTGAAATTATCGAAAATCTTCAACAGCGTGAGTATGTCAAGGCTAACGATGCTTACCTTCGCCTCTCCATTGGTAATGCACCATGGCCCATTGGAGTAACCATGGTGGGAATCCATGAAAGGTCTGGGAGAGAAAAGATTTTTTCGCAACAAATAGCTCGTAATTCATACAAGGATTTATTAATCATCTTGACTGGTCTTAGATGTGCTTAATGATGAGACACAAAGAAAGTGGATCCAATCGGTCAAGCGGTTAATGACATTTGCGCAAAACCGCTATCCTCCAGATGACATTACCAAACTAGTTGGTTGATCGTGCGTGTGAGTAGTAGTAAATATACGAGGTGATTAATCGTCACTCTTTCTTGATTAATACTGCTGCTTGCAATGTATGCCTGAGAATCTGTTGGGGTGAATAGTTTTGCGCTGGTTGGTTTACTTTTCTCTTTGAGCGTCTTTGTAGCATCCATCTTTACCATTGATTCTTTCTTTTCCACGCTGCTAGTCCTTGCTTCTCCACTCTTTTCTGATGCCTTTGCCGATGGTTCTGAAGCTTTTACCAATAGAGACTTTTGAGTCGGTTGTGGTGTTGGTGCTGCGATGTTTGGTTGGGTAGTTGGTGCCTTCAGATTTGGAGTAATAACAGCTGCAATGGTGGGATTTGGGGCAATTAATGGAGTTTGAAAGATTACGGCGGCTGGATTACTGGCTGAGACAGGAGTATTTATCGGCAACATAAGCTCTGGCTTTACTATCCTTGTTGGTGGAATTACCGAAAGCACCGAGTCGGGAGTAGTAATCGGTAGCATTGACTTGGCTTTGATTGAGGGCTGTACATTTGTCATACTCTCAATCATGCGAGGAGGAGGAATAACGAATGGCTCTGATAAAGAAGCAGGATTCAACTCCACAACCTGTTGCTGCTGCAGAGATGATTGCAGTTCTTGTTGTGGAGTTGGTTGCAATTCTTGTTGTGGAGATGATTGCAGAGATGATTGTAGAGTTGGTTGCAGTCCTTGTTGCAGAGTTGATTGCAGTTCTTGTTGTGGAGATGATTGCAGAGATGATTGTGGAAGTTGCGAAGGAGTGGAGAATATTACATCTTGTAGCCATTGACGAAAGTATTGATCCTTCATGGCTTGCCAGAACTTCTGTTCATTCACCATTCCACCTCCCATAGCAGCTCCCATGGCAGCTCCGACCACCATTACAGCAAAGATTATATTAGCAAGGAAGAAGAAGGAGATTAGGTTAAACATGACGATAATAAAGAAAAGAAAGTTCTGGCCTAACAACAACATTAAATATCAACGCAAGCTCATCTCGCTTGATGATGATCTGTAAGGGAATGATGGCGCGTGACCTTAGGGGGGAAAATGCCAAAGCCAACAACCAACTTTCTAGACTTGGGCTTAGCACCTTGGATCTGTGATGCCTTGAAAGCGATTTCCATAACGACACCCACGGAGATCCAAAAAGCTTGTATCCCACCCACGCTAGCAGGTAAGCCCATCAAGGTCAAAATGGAAGTGACGGCAAGTTAGGGAAATCCGTCATTGGTGGTGCAAGGACGGGATCGGGAAAAACGATAGCTTTTGCACTTCCCATCCTGCAAAAACTCGCAGAAGAACCATTTGGAGGATTTGCCCTAATCTTGACCCCAACCAGGTACTTTTTCCCTTCCCCACGCCTTCTCAAGTAGAGGGGGGGAGTTAGAGAATTGGCCTTGCAAATAGCCGAACAATTTCGCATTTTTATTACTTGTTCAAGTCACCTATTTCGATTAGCCACGGTTATTGGAGGAGTGGATTTTGTTGCTCAGGCGAACACGCTCAGTGGACTTCCTCATATCATTGTAGCGACGCCAGGAAGATTGGTGGATCATTTAAACACCAATCAAGCCATCAAGCTGGATAGGCTCAAATTCTTGGTCTTGGATGAGGCCGATCGGTTGTTGCAAGAAGAATTCCAACCGGAACTAGCCGTGATTACTGCTAGACTGGGCACTAAAAACACTCGACAATCTTTGCTTTATACTGCTACACTTACTCCAGCGATTATTTCTATGAAGGATTCCACCAGTAGTGGTGATAAGCCATTCTTTTACCAATGTGATTTGGGGTAAGCTTAATAATTTCAAGGTACTTAGTAATGGCCCGTGCCCTTAGCTTGTTGAACGTGGCACATGGACTAGATCAGCATTTTGTGTTGATTCCTTCGCATGTACGAGATGTTGCTTTGTACATGCTGCTGACCGAAAGAGAAGAAAAAGATCCTAAATCAACGGTGATGATCTTTACGGCCAAATGTAGAGATGCAGAGTTGTTGAGAATAATGCTTCAAAGCTTGGGCATTGATTGTGTCTCTCTGCATAGTAAACTAAGGCAGAATCAACGTATTGGTGCTATTGAGAGGTTCAAGGGTGGAAAAACCAAGGTTTTAATTGCCACCGATGTGGGAAGTCGGTAAGCTTTCCCCCTTTTTGGTGGCATAATGTTGCAGTGGTTTGGACATTCCTTCAGTTCAACTAGTCATCAATTATACCCTTCCTAGAGATCCTGTTGATTATGTCCATCGGGTGGGAAGAACGGCGCGTGCAGGACGAGGAGGATCGGCCATATCGATAATAACCGAAAAAGACATTGAGTTGATAGAAAACATTGAGAAAAACATTGGTTGGTGTTTCCCCTCACATTGGAGCGGCGTTGAAGAGAGAGGTAGGACAAAAATTGAAGGAAATTCGAATGGATGATGATTTAATGGTGCGACAGTTGAACAAAATAACCAATGCTCGAAGAACCAGCATTTTGGTAATATTTATGAGTGAGCTCTAATTGGCCATATGCAGCAACTTTATGACTCACGCTTTGGGGAAAAGAGCGCAAATAATAAGCGAAAAAAGCTTCAATTAGAAGCAGATGATGGCGTATCCGTAGGAGGTGGCGTATACGTGGGAGGAGGAGGAGGGGGAAAGAAGAAGAAGGAATAAAAACAATGGTTATTCTAACAGCTGAAGCACCAGTAAACATTGCATTGATCAAATACTGGGGAAAACTTGATGAGCAACTCCATATACCTGCAAATCCCTCACTTTCCTTGACCTTGGCCTCTTTAAAGACCATCACGCAGGTTCGTTCAGATGCCAGCCTACCGGAATCCTTTACCAGTTTACGGCTCAATGGAGAGGAACAAGAAGTCATCCCAGACAAAGTATTACGGTTAATCTCGTTACTTCGAGAAGAAAGGAGAAAAAAAGAACTAGCCTCAGCGGGAGAGGCAAGGTCAGAGTGGGGGTTGGAAATAATCAGTAAAAACAATTTTCCTACATCGGCAGGGCTGGCCAGTTCAGCCTCTGGTTACGCCTGCTTGGTTTATTTGCTTGGTCAACTCTGGGAATTGGACTTATCAGCCGAAACCTTGAGTGGATATGCCAGGTTAGGTAGTGGGAGTGCTTGTAGAAGCCTACATGGAGGATTGGTACTTTGGCGGGGAGAACAGGCCATACAAGTAGCACCGGCTAGTTTTTGGCCCGAGTTAAGGATCCTGGCCATAGTAGTATCAAGCGATAAAAAGGAAATGTCTAGTAGAAGGGGAATGAAGATTTGTGCTGAAACCTGCCCATTCTTTCCAGTCAGGCTGGGTCAAATCCCTGCCAGGTTGGCCAGGCTAACCAGGGCAATGTTGGCAAGAGACTTGGAAGAAGCAGCCGGGCTTATTAAGCAGGATTCCAATGAAATGCATGCTTGTTGCTTGGCCTCAACTCCGGCCTTCTTTTACCTAACCGATGCTTCGTTACAAATAATCAAAATGGTGGAATGTCACTTCAAGCACCTTTGTGCCTATACCTTTGATGCAGGTCCCAATGCTTTTCTGATTTGTTCAAGCCAATCTGTACAGCCGATATTGGAGAGACTCTTATTGACTTTTCCTCCCTCCTCGTCCTCATTGGATCCGTCACCAAGGGAAGAAGAAGAATTGTCCTTTTTGGGAGATTGGCCAGATGAATGTGCCTCCTTGTTGTCAAGAAGTCCTGGTCGGGGTAGAAGAATCAAGCAGATTTGGTGTTCTCCTTTGGGTAATGGCCCAGTACTTGCTCAGAATGATTGTATGTGATGTCCCTCCCAAAAGGGAATCAACTCATTTCTAAAATAGGCGCTAGAAATAAGAGGAATAAAACATCGCTTGATCTTTTGCGGGTTTTCCACGCCTGATGTTCCACCACAATGAAAGGAAAGCACAGGTTCTACTATACCGCAATTATCCGTTAACTAATAGGCGTGCAGTTGTAAGGATATCATTTATTCATCATCTTCCGTCAACTTGTGGGATTACACCAACTTCACCTTCTTCTTCAAGCTCTTCTTGTATGACTCGATCGTGTCCTCATACACCACCACTTTCTTCTTATCGCACAGCCAGATCGTTTCGGCTATTTGTGATATTAAGCGAAAGTCGTGAGACACCAACACCACTCCTCCATCATAGTGTCGGATAGCATCTGCCAACGCATCAATACTTTCAATGTCCAAATGATTGGCTATGGGGGAGAGAGGGGATCAATACTAGTTGGGGTAAAAAAGGGAATTACTAGGTTCGTCCAATAGAATAATGTTGGGCCTTAATAAGGCAATTTCGGCAAAAACCAAACGAGATTTTAACCCATCAGACAAGGTTCCAATGGCAGACGTTTGATGCGTACCACTAATGCCATAGCGACCGAGGTTCTGTCTCCATTGTTCGGAATCCTGCTTAATCTCAGGAAACTTCTTCCTTATATAATCCAGCGGCGTCAAATCCATGTCCAATTGATCTGCACTGTGCTGACTATACTTGGCCAGCTTGAGATGAGTGTGATGAGTTACCCGCCCTTCCACGGGGGCAACTTCCTTCATCATCAACTTCAAAAGGGTCGATTTCCCCACACCATTCGGTCCAACCAGGGCAATTCGAGAATCCATATCTACGGCAAGGTCCAAGCCATCGTATAAAAACTCGCTCTTCTTTCCCGAATAAGAAAAACAAATCTGTTCAAAGGACAAAACCGGAGGAGGCAGTTTTTGCGTTTCTAAGAAGCGAAACTTGAACCTTGGAGGCGGATCAACCTTTTGCACCAATCCTTGAGCCTCCATCTTGTCAATAATCTTTTGCTTGGATTTCGCCTGTTTGACCAAATTGGCAAAGGTTCCTGCACTAGCGATAAACTTGCGAATATGTTCAATTTCCGCTTGTTGCTTATCAAAAGCCTTCATTTGATTGACCTCTTGTTCACTACGCGTCTTGACAAAGGTATCATAGTTTCCACCATAGTAAACCAGCGTACGGTGATGGGTCAAGTTGATCATGTTTGTGCAAACACCATTAAGGAAATCTTGAGAATGAGAAACCAAAACGAGAATACGATCATAATTCTTCAAGTATTCTTCCAACCAAACACAGGCTTCCAAGTCCAAATGATTGGCTAGGTGAGGGGGGGAAATCGAC
>QZWR01000135.1:0-21291 GCA_004114325.1 Zoophagus insidians
GACACGCCTTACTTTTATCATCAGGGTTTTCAATGCACTTGCTGTAATCCTTGATGGTTGTGTATTTCGGTGGCGATGGCGGATTTATACGTATAGGATCATCTACATGTACACATGGTCTCAGCTTATCAGCTCCAGATAATGCATTGAGCTTATTCCAAGAGTCTTCACAACAAGCTGAAGGTCTGGGAATTTGAAGACACGCCTTACTTTTATCATCAGGGTTTTCAATGCACTTGCTGTAATCCTTGATAGTTGTGTATTTCGGTGGCGATGGCGGATTCATGCGTACAGGAACCTCTATGTCTATACATGGTCTCAGCTTATCAGCTCCAGATAATGCCTTGAGCTTATTCCAAGAGTCTTCACAGCAAGCTGAAGGTCTGGGATAGGGAAGACATGGAATTTTACTGTCAAGGTCTTCGATACATTTGTCGTAATCCATGATAGTTGTGTATTTCGGTGGTGGCGGTGGCGGGGTGCAGGGCTTCACCTTCTCGATTCCCTCTAATGAGTTGAGTTGCTTCCAGGATTGATCGAGGCATTCAGCTGGTTTCTTCTCTGGAACGCATATGCCTTGACTTCTGCTCAGACAATTGTCTACGTCCTTTATACCTAGGTATGAGGGGCCACGCATACCTCCAACAATTGGGGTAGTGACGAGGGGTGTGGCATTCACCAGAAATAAACCACAAGTTGTTATGAAGTGTGCAGCACGCATCTTCAAAAAAGGTTGAGGGAGAAAAATGTGTGTAGAAGATGAAAAGAGTTTTTGATAACTTTCAAAATAAGCCAGATTTTATTTATAATTAAAAGTTTCAATTTCAATTGGTCAGTAAACAATTCCAATGATTCTGGAACATTCCTTTGTCAAACAGTGGTAAATGTCAAGTTTTATTAACGTCTATAACCCCAGGTCAAATAATTAACTGACAAAATTTGGGATAAAGTTTGGACCTGACATTCCAAAACAAGTTAAAATGTATTTTAAGGATGGAAAAGTTGCTCCATGGTTGGTTTTACCGGAAGGGACCAGACTTCCGAAAATCCCCACCATATTCAATTTACTTTTATATATGGGGTTTAAAAACAACTTACTGACATGGAATAATGTTGAAGGAACTATCACACTATCGAAATATTATTGGAAATAATTTGCTGTAAATGTGGAATCAGAATTTTACCAGAGTCAGCTGAGTATTAATCTCATTCATGTTGTTTAATATTTTAATCAACCACATGACCTTTAGTTGAAATGGCAGCATCATCCCTTGGAAACATTATTATGAAGGAACAAAGACACTTGCCAACAACGCATTCAAGTATAGATATAAATTTAGCGAACCATTGAAAATAAAGAAGTACAACCTTTTCAACTCATTCGATACACTCTCCTCCTCTTTCAGCGCAGTCTTTTAGTGCTAATTCCTATTCTTAAGGACTCGTAAAATAAGTTCAGTTTAAGAACCTTCTTTTCTTCTAATCACATAGTTCAAAGTGAATTTGAGACCAGTTTGAATAAAGAAGTATTGTCGTTAAAGCGTCACCATGTGATCGAAGAATTTTTGCTGTCCGACTGTCAAGACAGATGTTGGCCTCTTACCATTGTCAACAAGTTTGCTTGAAGCTCTGTGAAAAAATAATTGGTAGTCAAGTGGAAGTCTGTAAAAATACCTGGAGTTATATTCAAGCCCTCTGTCTTCTAATAAAACCCTTGTTGATTGAATACCAAGGCGATACTCAAGACATTATTGTGTGCCTGGGCCAAATAGAATCCTTGCAAAAAACGCTGGCACGAATTGAACTAATAAACCTGCAATACTCATCGTTTGGAGATCTAGTTCGTCTTAAAAACGATCTATTTGCTGTATGTGTTCAGCTGGGAGTCTCAACAAAGAACCATCCACTAGGAATTGGTGAAGAAGATTTCAAGAAAGACAAGCCAGAGTGGGAAACCTTTCAGCTGGAACAACTTGGAACTTACCGAACTTTGGACTACTGTTTTGCTGCTGCTGGCGTTCCCTCTTTGCAACCTTATATTTTCAATGAAGAGCTTAGCGACGAGGAGGCCGATGTGGCATTAAAGTTGGCAAAGAATCTTAAAAAATCTAAACTAGAAAACAGCATTGTGAATTCACTGTACGACCTTGAATCACTTATTAAAGTAAAAGAAATGCTTAAAAGAATACGAAACAACACCAACCAGGAAGTTGTTCAAGCCAACGTCAAAATACATGATGTTGAATGTTCAAGTATTGGGAAAGGTGCTTCTGGGGAAATATTCAAAGTGAATTATGATGGAAAATTAGTAGCAATGAAACGACTAAGGCCAGATGTGATGGAATATAGGGTAGAAAAAGAAGTAATTGCCATGGCTGCCTTAAAATATTGTGCCAACGTGGTGAAGCTTTTGGGTTATTACATAGATGGCATGTATCATTGCATTGTAATGGATTTATACCACTATGGAAGCTTATATAACTATTTACACCCCGACTTTAGAAATGAAGTTTCCATTCGTGATATACCTCTCAATATAAATACGAAAATACAAATGGCCATTGGTATTACTAATGGACTGGCGGCAATTCACAAGCTGAAATTAACTCATCGTGATATGAAAAGTCTTAACGTCTTCTTGAGAGAAGATTTTCACGTATCAATTGGTGATTTTGATTTGGTAAAAATAGATGGGACTTCTGGACTAAATGGTACTTTGAGCGAGACTTCCATAAAAAGTATCTGTTCGCTTTATTGGAGAGCTCCAGAAACTTTGCCGCCTAATTATTTCTTTACTCAAAGATCCGATATTTGGGCTTTGGGAATAGTTATTTGGGAATTATTTACTGAAGAAACACCTTATTATGAAGAAAATGATTTATTGTTGGTTCAAGCCTTTATAAAAAATCATACTCCACCTGGAAGCCTTTCAAATGTAGATTACGAAATAGCAAGTGTCATCTTAGACTGTTGGAAGTCGAAGCCAGAGGAAAGACCAACTGCTGAGCAGATTTTGCAAAGGTTGAAAAAAATCCGAGATAACAAGAAAACCAGCCTTTTAAAACAGCTACAATCCATGAATTTATCTGAAGTTTCCACGCTTTTGAAGAGCGGAGTAGATTTAAGCATGGTTGATTGTGAAGCTAATGGAATCAATGCCCTTCATTATGCGGTCAAGGCTAACGAGATGGAGAGGGCTCAATTATATCTTCAACATGATATATCATTACTGAATAGGGAAGACTTTCAAGGATGGACCCCGTTGCATTATGCAAGCTCGTTAGAACTCTTAAGCATGGTGGAGTGGTTGATTGCAGAAGGTGCTGATATTAACAGTACGGATAAAGAAAATAATACTCCTCTCAACATTGCAGCGAGAGTAGGAAATTTGGAAATTGTTAAATGTTTTGTCTCAGAAGGAGGAATTCTGGGAGAGACACCATACAGGCTTGCACTTGATGCAAGAAAATGGGATGTAGCATTATGGTTGGAAAGTAGAAGCAGTGGTGAGATGGAAAGACAGGTAGGGGATTGGAGTATACTGCACATAGCGACTGAAGAAGGAGACTTGGAAAAGGTTCAATGGTTGATAAAACATGGATATGACTTAAATGAACCTACTTTAAACGGAACAACACCATTACACATAGCGCTCGCCTATCAGCATCAATCGATAATACAGTTTCTGTTAAACAAGATATGCATGATAAATTGCGTAAATAACGATGGTATCACACCTTTAATGATTGTAGAAAATCAGGGTGATTTGAAAGAACTGCTGACCAAGCATTGCATTAATAGCCACGAGGAGCAACAGGTTAAAATAATATATCGATGCAATCAAAGAAAACCTCGGGTAGCGCAGGAAGCCA
Source organism: Zoophagus insidians (assembly GCA_004114325.1). Classification (NCBI taxonomy): domain Eukaryota; kingdom Fungi; phylum Zoopagomycota; class Zoopagomycetes; order Zoopagales; family Zoopagaceae; genus Zoophagus; species Zoophagus insidians. The sequence continues at coordinate 3,873 of QZWR01000135.1, forward strand.
GCTTGCGGATTGAAGTTGAAAAAGCTGTTAATGAAATAATGGAACAAGAGGAAGAAGTTCAAGATGAAAGAGAGGAGGAACTTGAGAATGAAGTGGAGAAGGAAGAGGAGGAAGTGATCCTAGAAAGGGGTGAAGTTGATTCAGTATTCCAAGAAGAACTAATACAAACTTGCATGATTATAATCGAGCAAGGTGATCTTGACAAGTTGAGGAATGTCTTGGCAGGAGCAACAGTAAACTTTGATGGGCTTAAAGATTTACTCTTTCAAGCAGTAAGGAATGGACAATTAGCAATTACCCAGTGGTTAATTCCAGAGAGAGAATTAGAAGAAATATCGGAATTGGACGAACAAGGAAATAGTTTACTCCACTTGGCAGCCGAAAGTGGAAATATCGGCTTATTTCTTTGGTTATTGAAGGGAACTGACCTTGACCCAACCGCTCATAATTACCAGGGACAAAGTTCATTCTCTATCCTACGTAAAAAGTCAGATGAGCAAGGGAACACGTATCTTCACCAAGCTTCGGTTAAAGGCGATTTGGAATTTGTAAAATGGCTTGTATTGGAGGCTGGTATCGATATTTACAAGCTAAACAACAATAGAAAGTCAGCACTCTTTTTAGCGGAGAGTTATGGCAATAAACAAGTGGCAAATTGGTTGGACATGTTGCATAAGGCCAAGATACATGAAGCTGCGAAGATGGGCGATACTGGCATAGTTCAATGGTTGATTGGTACAGGGAGAAACAGCGTAAACCACGCCAATGAACGCGGATGGACTCCTCTCCACTTGGCTGCGCGTGGTGGACACCTGAGTTTGGTAAGCTGGTTGGTAGATAAAGCAGGCGCGAATGTCAATGCCATAGATAAAGATAAATGGACACCGTTACATTTTGCAGCAAGAGAAGGTCATTTGCAAGTGGTGAAGAAGTTGGTGATGAATAGTAAGGCGGAGGTGAATATTAAAGATCTAATTAAATGGTCACCGACAAATCATGAACATTCGAAAGAATATTTAGATTTAATAAAGTGGCTGATACTGGCAGTAAAAGCAGATATAAATCAAGTTGAACAGGACGGATTGAATCCGTTGCATTATGCTGCACATAGTGGAAAGCTGGAGATTGTCAAGCTGCTGGTAGAAATCGGAAATGCCAATGTTGATGCGAGAGGGCGGAAGGGATGGACACCGTTACATTGGGCCTCGAAGGATGGTCAAGTTGAAGTGGCGAAATGGTTGATTATAAACGGAAGAGCGCAAGTAAATTTGGAGGATGAGGATAAAGCGACACCGCTACATTTATCAGTTCGAAATGGGATCGTTTCTCTTATTGAATGCCTGATAAACAAGGGAAGTGCAATGGTGGAGGTGAAAGATAATAATGGAATGACACCTCTGCATTATGCTGCACGTGATGGAAAAGTGGATATTGCACAATTTTTAGCACTAAACGGTGCAGCCTTGGATAGCAGAGATAAAGATGAATGGACCTCACTTCATTGGGCAGCGTATTGCGATCGATTGGACATGGTTGTTTGGTTAGTGTTAAACGGAGCTCAGATCGATGCAACTACCAATGAAGGAAGAACTCCATTGCATTGGGCAGCATTTGGTGAAGATTATCAAGTTGCAGCTTACTTGATAAAAACGGGCACTAATGTCAATATAGCCGATATGAATGGTTCTACTCCGTTACATTGTGGAGCGGAAAGTGGAAATCTGGAATTTGTCAAGCTATTGGTATTGGAAGGCAAAGCTGACACAGCTGTTGTAAATAAACAGGGAGAAACGCCGTATAGTCAGGCAACGGCGGATGTCAAAGCGTGGTTAATGGAGAACGGTGGTATTAAGCGTAATAAAATGGCAATATTGAGTGGGCGCTTTCATTGGTACAACTGTAGTTCAGCTTATGGTCAGGTGACCACTGCGGAATGAAACACATTCAACAAATCTCCCTGGTGGTCAAAAAGTACCTAACAAGTAATCCCGGGGACACGTTGACACCACATGGACTGGCGCAGTATGCCAAACGGGTCGACTTCAAGTTTGCCAGGATGAAGACTCAGCCTTTGGAGAAATTGATGGAAAACTATTTATCCAACTATACTTTAGAGGAAGATGACAAGTAAAACTCTTTAAAATCAAAATAATCGCTCTAGTAAGACGAGTGAAGGGGAGGCCAAGTTAGAAGATGCCACTACTGCTGTGGAGATCGATCCTCAAGTCGATCGCCAAAAGGAAGAAAAAGCAGAGCCTGATAAGAAAAGAAAAGCAGCGGATCCTTCTACCACTAAAAGTATATTTGGAGAAATGGTTTAAATAAAGGAATGAGGAAATAGAAAAAAAGTTCAAGGCAGAGACTCCCACTTTGACCTTGGCCAGTATGGGAGGAATTGGGCATTGTTTGGAAGAAATCCTCGAATTAATAGCCATGCCGATACTGCATCCCGAGATCTATGTGCATACTGGGGTAGAACCTGCGCGCGGGATTCTGCTGCATGGACCTCCTGGCTGTGGTAAGACGATGCTGGCAAAAGCCATAGCAGGAGAACTACAAGTTCCTTTTTTGCAAATCTCCGCACCCAGCATTGTTTCGGGCATGTCCGGAGAATCCGAAAAGGCGATCCGAGATCTCTTTGAAGAAGCCCGAGCCAGTGCCCCTTGCATTCTCTTTTTGGACGAAATTGATGCTATCACGCCTAAGCGAGAAACTGCTCAACGTGAGATGGAACGTCGGATTGTCGCCCAACTCTTGTTAAGCATGGATGGTGATCCTTCAAAATACTGCTACTATTACTGTTACTACTACCCCTTCTAGAACTCTCATGGGAAAAGACGCAGAACAAGCCGGTCATTTTTATCGGTGCCACCAATCGACCTGATGCGTTGGATCCAGCGCTACGAAGAGCAGGGAGATTTGACCGAGAGATTAGTCTGGGTGTACCGGATGAAGTCGCTCGAGAGCAAATCTTGATGGCCCTGTTCAAGAAACTTCGATTAGACGCACACTTTGACCTGAAGATGTTGGCGAGAGCTACGCCAGGATTCGTCGGAGCGGATCTTAATGCTCTCACCACGGCTGCGGGAATGGCTGCTGTTAAGCGGATATTTAAGCAGTTGGGCAATGCTGAAGCCGGCACTATTGAGACCATCGGAGAAGAAATGCAGGTGGTCACAGAACAAGCCGTGGAAAGAGAAGGAATCCTGAGCAGTTTGAGGGATGGTTCTTCCGGGTCACTTGAGCTGAAAGAAATCGCCGCCTTCTTGAAATCGCACCCAGAGCCTTTAGAACAGTCCCAGTTGGACCGACTAAATATCACAATGGAGGACTTTTGGGAAGCTCTTCCACAGATTCAACCCTCGTCAAAGCGAGAAGGATTTGCCACGGTTCCCGATGTTACTTGGCAAGATATTGGGGCACTCGGTGCCATTAGAGAAGAGCTTAGGCTGGCCATTGTAGAACAAATCAAACATCCCGAATGGTATGCGCGAGTTGGCATAAACAAAGCTTGTGGGGTGTTGTTATGGGGACCTCCGGGATGTGGCAAGACTCTGTTAGCCAAGGCTGTAGCCAATGAAAGTAAGGCCAATTTCATAAGTATCAAGGGACCGGAGTTACTTAATAAGGTATAGCTTGTTTAAATGATAATATTAAATGAGTAGTACGTGGGAGAGAGTGAACGGGCCATTAGACAAGTGTTTGCTCGAGCCCGAGTGTCACAGCCATGTGTGGTTTTCTTTGACGAGTTGGACGCCTTGTGTGCCAAGCGAGATGACAGCCAGTCCGAAGCATCAGCTCGCGTGGTCAATACGCTTTTGACTGAGCTGGATGGTGCTAGTGCTCGAAAGCAGGTGTTTGTAGTAGCTGCAACCAACCGCCCTGACATGATTGATCATGCCATGCTGAGACCTGGACGTTTAGACAAGCTACTCTTTGTGGACATTCCTTCTGCGCAGGAACGACAGGAGATTTTGATTAAACTCTGCACCAAGACACCACTGGCGGGAGATGTATGTCTAACCGACGTGGCAAACCATCCGCGTGCCGAGAGAATGACTGGAGCAGATTTAGCCGCTGTTGTGAGGGAAGCAGCAGTGGCATGCTTGAAGGAAACAATTATGCGAGAAGAAGAAGAGGGAGAAATAAGCGTAAATTCAAGGCATTTCCAACAAGCTCTGGACAAAGTCGCTCCGTCAGTCAGCGTGGAAGATCAGCGTCGTTACGAGGTTTTGAAGAAGAGGTTAACTTAGCTGCCCTTGTAATAGCTGAGCCATTAAACCGCCATGTCCTAGCACAAAAGCATGAGGAATTCCCTCTTTACAATGAATGATTTCCGCTTATGTTTTATCACTTTTGTTAATAATCAAATGATGTGGTTACCATGAGGATATGCCGACTTTATGAGCTCGGGATGGTGCTTCTCCACCCAGGCATCTTCCTGGCCATAGTAAAATGTCAATTGCGTATCTGCCTTGGTCCAACCTAGCGCTTCATCGCGAACCTTGGTCATTTCATCATGGGCCATGGCCAAACAATTGTAAATCGCCCGAGGTTTGGTGGCCAATTGTTGCGTAACCGCGGCATTCCACGGCTTCAGTGCCTGGAAGAGCAGGGGTTCAGGTAAAGCCTTGAACAACCATCCCGTTGCGCTGATAATCGTACGTACTGGAGGGGTGAAAAGCCAGGCTAGACGTTGTCCATTACGCGATTTTCTCAAGTGAATCAGGGTAGGAAAAAGCCCCAACAATTTCATCCCTGGCTGAGCTATGTATAAACCGATATATGCGCCGATTGAATGGCCAATTAGGAAAGCTTGGGGTTTGAACGGTCGATATTGCTCCAAAAGTTGGGTTAATTGAGTTCGTTTATGCTCGACTTGCTCTTCTAACGTCAAGGTTGGTGTATCCTCGTCGTAATGACCCGCATGTCCCAGCACTACCACCTCTCGAGTTTCGGGTTTTTGGGCATTTAGGGCTTGAGCAAACTCGTGGTAATAGCCAGGAAGACCGGGATTTCCAGGAATGATTACAACTAGTTGTTTGGGCCACTTGGAAGCACGAAACCAAAGCATAAAACTTTTATTGATAGTAATAATACAAGAGAGTCTTTTGAGCAGCTTCCAACGAGACGTTGAACACCGGATGTATAGGATGCTGTTATTTCTCCGTTGGTTATTTACTCAAATAGACTTACATAAGAATTGTCGTTTATAGACAGTTCTTTCCATTCATATAATCGGTGAAATGTCGTGCTTTTAATGGGCGCATGGTGGTGGTTGAATACCACAGGTCTTTCCATCAAGGCCAGTCCACTAAGACAGTAACAAGTGTGGTAAAAATCCGGTGGTCTATGTCTCGCTCGGTTAAACGCAGCTGCTAAATAATGGAGAGGGCGTACTTTCTGGGTTTATCCAGAAGTCCTCCACGTCTTCCTTGACAACAAACGAGAATATACTTTTTCAGTGCCTCTATGCGCGCATATAGTCAGTGAAAGTATATGCGTACCCTTGTTGCAATATATCATCTGTTGCTGCTGACATGTTTCTTCTGACTGGGTGCTCACCAGGGGGATTACACCCGCATCCCAAAACGAGTAGCATCCATCCACTAATTTGTTAGTACGTCCTTGGAATCCTCCTTCCACGGACATTTGACGATTCACCACCCATCTCTAATACCTGTGTTCAGTGGACAGCTACTAAACTACCATCAACTGAGGCACGTCTATCAGGCCAAGTCCATCTAAGATAACTAAAGAGGCCACACCACAATATGTATATCCTCCATGTGCTTCAACGCCGGGTTCACCACCAATGCCTCCTTCATAAGTTTGCGCTCTATGCATAAGCAGCTGCTGTGGATGATTACCTAGCAATGAATTCGGCAGCTCCTTCTATCAGTTCTGGCGTGAGAAGGTTGGTCAAGGCGGCCACTGAAAGTGCACAATAAGAAGCACTTTTTCAAAGGTTAGTAACTGGCCAAAGCAACTACCGAATATCGGCTTCGCCATTTTCATGCATTATAAAAGATCCATTCGGTTGCTTCATTTTTAACAAAAAATCATACAACGCTTTTCTATCCCAGTATAAGAAAGGAATAAGGTTAATAATACCGATTGATCAAGGCGTAGGCTTCAGGTGTTCCCAAGATGGCTATGGAACTGATTGCAGCATAAGTTGGTGCTAAGTGAGGAATTTGAAAAGGTCCTCCACAAAAACCTCCCTGATCTGTTGCTAGGCATTTTGAGAGCGTTTCCAACATTCTAAATCGATACAATCAAGGTGTGGATAGAGAAGAAATACCTATTGCAGAGAAGTGGAGAAATGGGATAACCTCCGATGGTGAGCGAATGAAGAATCCAGTAACAAAGCCAAGGTTTACTCGCGTCCAGGGCTTCATAAACTGCGCTCAATCCTTCAATCCCTGCCAACAGATAGTATTGGTGTCTTTGCCAATCTAACCTAATCACCACCACTAGTAACATTCCCCTTAAATAAATATTACTGTGGAGGTTCTCTGTTAAAGCTGGCAGCCATTAGCAAGTTCTTGATCATGTCTTCTACTTCTTTCTATTACTGTAAGCAGTTAAAGACTTGAAAAATACCTGTTGTTGGGAAGTAGTGGTGGAAATGCCTTCATAATCATCAATGTTGGGGGCCTCATTCAAAGCTGACATGTAAGCTTTAGTGAGTTCACGTGAACAAGAGAAATGCACAAGTGGTAATAAAGTTACCATATCCGGAAGAATTTAATCCGATTGGTCCCATCATCAATAAAGTATATTAAAACGGTTCATTGGCTGGGATCATATGTGGAGCTAAACGATGCCAATGTTGTGATTACTAGCGGAACGAGACAGAGGATGAAGAAGGTGACGCCAAGAGATAGGGTGCATGTGATGTTGGGGAACTTGGTGAGAAGAGGAATTGATTAAATCAAAAATTATAAATCTCACTCTCCATCTCTCTCTGGTCGTTCTTTTTTTATCAAGCATAAAATGTGTGGCATTTTCGCGTACCTTAACTTCCTTACAGAAAAAAAGCGCTCCTATATTCTGGAAACTTTGCTTAATGGTCTTTCTAGGCTAGAGTACCGTGGGTATGATTCAGCCGGCTTGGCTATAGACGGAGAAATTACTCCGATTCTCATAATTAAACAAGTGGGAAAGGTCAATGCGCTGCGCAAGATGGTTCAAGAACATCCTGAGCGTTCCACCTTTGAAAACTCATTGCTTTCTCACTGCGGCATGGCTCACACGCGCTGGGCTACCCATGGTCCTCCCTGCCAAGTAAACTCTCATCCTCATCGCTCCGACGTCAACTCTGAGTTTTGCGTCGTTCATAACGGCATCATCACTAACTATAAAGAGCTAAAAACCTTGCTTGAAAAGAAAGGATATCGCTTTGAATCGGAAACTGATACCGAAGTCGTCGCTAAGCTCACCAGATACATTTACGAAGAGCATCAACGAAAGCTTAGTTTCCATGACCTGGTCAAGTTGGTTATCACCGAGTTAGAAGGTGCCTTTGCTTTTATCTTCAAAAGCGTGCATTTCCCCAACGAGATCATTGCTACTCGTCGTGGTTCTCCCTTGGTGATTGGCGTAAAGACTGACCGTAAGCTCAAGATGGACTTTGTGGATGTTCAGTATGCCGTGGATGTCGAACTTGGTACTGCTTTTATTCCTTGATCTATTTATCTCCTCTCCTAGCTGCTGCACCAGAGGAATCCTTTTCTTCCAACAGTTTAGCACCCCCGAGATTCGCCTCCAGTCAATCTCGTGCCTTTTTGGCAGAAGATGGAATGCCACGCCCCATAGAGTTTTTCATTGCTTCCGATCCTTCTGCCATTGTGGAACATACCAAGCGAGTGCTATACTTGGAAGATGATGATGTTGCACACATCGCAGAAGGCGATCTCCACATTCACCGTCTCAAGCGCGAAGAGAACGACAAGGGACCTACTCGGACTATCCAGACGTTAGAGATTGAAATTGCCAACATTATGAAGGGTTCCTTTGATCATTTCATGCAAAAGGAGATTTATGAGCAACCCGAGTCTGTGGTCAACACTATGAGAGGAAGGGTGAACTTCAAAGAACACCGAATCTTGCTAGGAGGCCTTAAGGCTTATTTAAGCTCCATTCGTCGTTGTCGTAGAATTGTATTCTGTGCTTGCGGAACTAGTTATCACAGTGCCCTGGCTACCAGAGCTATTTTTGAGGAGTTGACTGAAATTCCCGTTTCGGTGGAATTGGCCAGTGACTTTTTAGATCGCAAATGTCCAATCTTTAGAGATGACGTTTGTGTCTTTGTTTCTCAATCTGGTGAAACTGCCGACACCATTCTTGCATTGCGCTACTGTCTGGAACGTGGAGCTCTCTGCGTTGGTATCACCAACACTGTGGGCAGTACTATCTCGAGAGAAACTCAATGCGGTGTGCACATTAATGCTGGACCCGAAATTGGAGTAGCCAGTACCAAGGCCTACACGAGTCAATACATTGCGTTGTTGTTGATGGCGATTCAACTCAGTGAAGATCGTATGTCCATGACTGAGCGGCGTAAGGAGATTATTGACGAGTTGGCCAAGCTACCCGAGCACATCAAGACAGTGCTCGCGATTGATGGAGAATTGAAGAAATTGGCCTCAGAAAAGTTGAACAAGGAAAAGAGTTTGTTGATCATGGGACGTGGTTACCAGAATGCCACCTGTTTAGAAGGAGCATTGAAAATCAAAGAAGTCAGCTACATGCACAGTGAAGGAATCCTCGCTGGTGAATTGAAGCATGGACCATTGGCTTTGGTGGATGAATTTATGCCCGTTATTCTCATTATGACCAAGGATTCTCTCTATCCAGTACTTTCTTTAGATTGAGCTAATCTCTTTGGGTAGAAAGTACAAAGCGCTTTGCAACAAGTGACTGCACGCAAAGGAGTTCCCATAGTCATTTGCAACACGGGAGATGAAAGTATTACGTCCAAATACACCACCATTCCTGTGCCTCGAACCGCGGACTGTTTGCAAGGAATTCTCACTATTATTCCCCTGCAGCTGCTGTCATATCATTTGGCAGTTATGAGAGACGTGGACGTTGATTTCCCCCGTAACTTGGCCAAGTCGGTATGATGATTTACTTTTATCCAATGTGTTGACAATTATTTAGGTTACGGTGGAATAACTCATTGTTTTACCTTAATAAACTTATTTTTGACTTTTAAATACACGTGCCATATGCATTGCTCTATTTGTTTATTGCGCGCTTTGGACATCACTGCTACCAAGTGTGGCCATTGTTTTTGCTATGGGTGTATCGTAAAGGTATGCCAGGCTTATGGGATATGTCCTGTATGTCGAGCCTCTTTGAGCATGGAACAACTTTATCCCTTGGAGTTTAAGCTATTGTCAAAGGAAGAATAAAGTGGGGTTTATTTTATGGCCATTTCGACAATTGTTCAAACTTGACCAACAATCCCAACTCGGCCAACCAATACCCAGCCTTGGAAAAATGTGATACTTGTGCTTCATGCAGAGGCGGAAGATGCGAGTACACCATTCTTCCCACTTTGCTGTACTTTCTGGTATCCGCACACCGAGACAAGCGAAACTCGATCAAATGGCCATACTTGGAGAAATGTTCCAAAAATAACATGCCTTCTTGTACGTCTTTTAACGGTCTAGACGTTTTAAACTTGAAAGCAATCCATGATTTTGCGGGATTCAACAGCATTTAAAATAAAACGCAAAAGTCACTCCCCCTCTGTTTTATTATACACTTCCTCTTCCTACTTACGTGCCGCCGCCGCCGCCAAGAAGGACGACGATGGTGGTCTTATCAACAGATTCCTGCACTTTAATTCTGGGGGATCTGCATATTCTACCATTCCTTTCGTGGGCTCTCGTTGCCAATTCTGTTGTACGATAGAAGTGGAATCTGATTTAATAATCTTTGGTTCAATGTCTGCACCAGAAAGCTCCTCAGGCATTGTCTCTTGTGTCTCTGTCCATTGACTTTGTTCTTCCTTTAATCCCCGTGTTGTTAGTAATAACGAAAAGGGGTTACTTGACGGTTTTCTCCAATTATACTCAGGATATTGTTAACCACTGAAAAGGATCGAATTAGGTTTCTTCGGATTTTAACCGGTGGGGACTTTTCAACATTTTTGGATGCAACAATTGTTTCACTTTCCACTTTAAGCGGTGATTCCTTCTGTGATTCGTTTTGTGACCCTATCTGGCTTGGAAGGCTTTGAATAATTCCCTAAGCCCAAGTTTGAGTGCCATCAAATGGGTAACAGCGATACCTCTCGAGCTATTTGAAAAAGCCATTTCTTATCAACTATCGGACATCCCCACACTCTCGCACGTTCACATTTGGGTCCTTCTTGTTGATCGCTCAACAGATGTGTACATTGTCGATTAAAATCCTCGATTGATTTAGCTCCTGCTTCAAAAGTTACCTTTTGTTGATGTGCAAAAAGAAGGTGGTGATACCTAGAATTCTTAACAAACGATGAAGATGATGTCTTTCAACCCCAACATATCCGCTGATTGAAAATATCAACTTCTTCATGCCTACAACAGTTAGTGATGTTTAATCAGACATGCCTTCAATAGGTCTTTTTATAGTCAAAGGATAGGCAAAAAAGTATTTTGATGAAGGAATTACTTTTTTTTCCTTTAGTGTTCATCTATAAATATACTTCAATAGCATTAATGAGTTACCTCCAAACATTTTTCCAGCCAATACTCAGTAACAAATACGGAATTCCCACCAGGTAGTTCTTCTCCAGGACTAGAAAAAATCAGCATTGGCGATATGCCCAAGTGGTGTACTAATCAAAGGGAACTATGGTATACCACGCCATTTTACCCGAATTGCTGCGTATCATGTTCATGAAACTATTAACAGCGACCAAACCTCCATTCTCTTTAATAACCTTTGCCAATAATTCAGCCTGACAGGCCACGTTTAACTCATGTTTTGCTTAAAAGAATACCTTTTCTGAAGCATTGAATCCAAATATTGAAAAACCAATGTTTTTCAACAATCCAGGCTTTTCATTTGAAAGCACTTGAGTTGAAACCGTGCTTTGAGAGGAAGTAATATCCCTACTGGTCATTTTGATTATTAACTATCCAGAAGAGATGAAATACCTAATACGAGCTTTTTTAATGCTTCTTTGTGAGGTGCTCTCAGATATTGATGTAACTGAACCTATCCGAACATTCGTTTTAGATGACAAAACTACGATTACTTAAAAACTTGTTCTTTTTTGCTTGTGAAATTATCACAGAATCCATTCTGGTGACTTCTTGAGTTATTATCGCTTCTTCGTTACTTATCAAGTATTCATGAATTTCCACTAATCGATTTTCTCGATAACAACGGAAAAACCATTGATAGTGAACCAGGTAAACATTGCTTTTTCTATGTTGCAACTTGCTCATATCCCTTTTTCATCCCGTAATATCGTATCAAACGAGGATTTGCTACCTATCTGAGAGTCTTTTTCCTGGTAATACATAATGAGTCATATCTGATGACTCTTCCAACTTGCATAACTCTCCTCCGCCCGAAATGACCATATTGGTGATTCTCTCTTTGAGTAAGGAATTCAACTCTTGTCCCAGGCCCACTTTAATGCCTTTAAACCTTGGCTCTGTACGAACCTGGTTATTTTTTGATGGAGGGTAATTTTCAATATCGTAGGTGCTTAGATCCACGCTATCTTTACCAGCTACGTAATCCCACAAGAAATCTTCATGGACCACAGGGATTTGATATTTACGGGCAACTAGATATTTGGGTGAATTAGTGAGTTCTTGGATAAAAGGTCAAGAATTAATTTCATTAAACATAAGTTGTAGATGATTGTTAAAAAGGATATCCCACAGATCAACAAGGTACAAGAATTATCCAAATCGTCCATAAAATCACCTCCATGGTAATAAATTAGCCTGCTTAAATTATCCTTCTTCTCTACAAGTCGAGTTAAACATGACGTTCTCCATGAAATATACCAGAAGTCATTTGTGTGGTACAAATCACAAAACCAGTTAATAATTTACATCGAAATTCCATTGCCAACTGTTTGAACAAAAGATAAGCGTTTATCCTACAAATACTAACTTTATCCACTTGAATGTTTCGTTCATTACACTCCCATTTTTTCTTGATTTCATAAAGCCAATCCAAGGTAACGTTAGGTATGCCCAACTGTTTAGCAATCTACCTCAAATCAAAGTAAGTATTAATCATGGGGGAAAACCTGATATTTTGGACAATTTGTCTGTCGACATATCAGGTAATTAGTGCTTCTCTCCAGACCGCTTGTGACAAATGCACCCAAGTTTTTGGCTATTCGCTGTAACTTTTCCTAGCACCAACCGTAAGCCCAAAACTCCCAGGAATTAAAAATTAGGGGAGATACAAGTTCAGCTGGAGGAAATCCAGAAAAGGTCAAGTTGAGATTACTCAACGGTCGAGTCAAAGTTGGAACTGTGTTGGATCTGTCGCGCATACAAAGAGATCACATGGGGATTTGAATACACAGTTGTGCTTTTGTGTAGTCACATGAGTAAAACCACTTTCTCCAACAAAAACCAATAATCATGTTCAAACAAGCAAACGAAAGTAGAGAAATCGTTGCGCAAGATGGTAAAACAGCCAGTGAAGCTGAACTAAAAACTCCCAGGAGCCCACAGTTGTAATCGCACGCCAGCTCTCGAGTATCATTGATGTGGTCGGGATGTGCATATTATCGCGAGTGCTAGAACTTGTGACAGTAGCACTTCCCGAAGAATTATTTCGAGTTTTGGAGAATATTGATAAAATGGTCCATCATATGAGTGAGGTGAATAGCGAGCCAGAAATCTGTCACATTTGATACAAGGACAGATCCAGTCATGAATTTTGAGCCTGTTGATTTTACCGGCTTCGACTGACAGATGTAAAATATCACTGGATAGACCTCGATTTCAGTAATTCTCACTTGTGGGGCATCTCACCGTACAGGTCTCAAGTTTGTCGACCAAAGGATAATTTTTTCGGAATATCTTTCTTAGCTGCCCGGATGTACTAGGGCTTTCGCATCTATGTGAGTTGAATTTTGGAGGGATTTCTGAGAAGCACGGTTCCAAATTCCCTGGCGGCTCTCAAGGAATGTAATTGGCTTAAAAAGATGACTTCAGACACCAATTCCTCGACCATAAAGATTAACCCCACCGGTATGTTGTGGTATACTCGGGCCATTGAGAAAATCCATGATATTTCTGGTGATGGCCTCAAATTGTTCCAAGAAGTCGTAAGAGAATGTATTTTTTTGGAACAGGTACACATTTCGCAACAATGCTGCGGAATTATTCTAATTAAAGTGTTGGATAGAACTTGAAAGAATAAAGTTGGGCTTAAAAGTAAAATATATATATATGAATTACAGATTATAATGCTTCTACTACACAACGGAATCCGGCAAACATGTAAGGATAACGCGTTTGAAACCAATTCCTAAAGGATTTACGAGAGACCATTCTCAGCGGGGTTGTCCAAGCACCACCACGAATGACCACATGCTTATCGTCAAAAAAATCTGCACTATAACCTGGGTAATTGGGACTGGGATGGAAACCAGGATGCTTGCAAAACTTGGTACTGGTCCAATCATAAACATTACCCAGCCTCGTATCAACATCTTGTAGCGGCTGGGGAGTCCAATGACGGAATCCTACGTTCCAAGTTGCTGGATCAGTCGGGTATTGTTCAATCATCGCAACCCATTCAGCCTCTGATAGTAAACGATATCGTAAATTATCAGTAGACTTCCATTGACAGCAACTTTCCGCATGATACATGCTTACTTGTGCGGGCCAATTCGCTGAAGGTCCAGGTTGCAGGATTCCTTGATCATCCTTGACGAAAACAGGACAAGGGCCGAAAATGGTTCGAACTGCAGGGATTTCGCCTTCATGTATCCAAGAAGCAGGAAAAAGTTCTTCATCAAAGTTACTGGCCTTGAAGAAAGTATAATACTCGGCATTGGTGATCTGTCGTGATTCTACGACAAAGGGATTGGTGGAATGAAATCTTACAGGTCTTTCATTGTCCCATCCGAGTTCACCTCCGACTTCTGGTTCAAGGCTGTCCAGTTGCTCCATGTCTTCATGACCAATCTTCACAACGCTTTCCTTGACTTTTAACAATCTTGGCGCATCCAAAAACTTATAAGACTGGAGTTTACAACGTGCCCCAGCGTGACAGATTACCCAGTGAGGCCTCAATAGTTGAGGAAGCTTTTGCAACAAGCCCAACTTGGACTGAACAACCATAAACATGAAAGTTTCCACATGGAAGCCGTAATGTTCCAAAACAATAAATAGGATCCTTCGCAGCGGCTTTTTCATCCTTTCGCCCGAGTTGGCATGATCATGGAACAGTTTGCGAATGCGATCTCGAACCAGCAACTTGTAAGACATTATTTGTTCAAACTCTGGCCATTGATCTGGAACCTCAGAGTGATCATGACAGTGGGAAGGATCATCCATATCCGGATCGATTCCTCTTTCAAATATGCGCTGATAATGATTGGGAGGAGTAACTGGCTCCTTCAAGCAACGAGCAATTTGTACGTCTGCAAAAGTAGCCAAATGCCCAAAATAAAAGATAAACGGATGGCGGAGGGAAATTGGCTTTTCGAGATGTAATTGACTTGGAATCATGTATTCTGAGATTACATCCCAGCAGCGCCAGAAATTCTCAAATTCACTCAAGCTGGCAGATCCATCAACAGATTGCGCCGGCTGCATGTAGAATAAAGGAACTTGAAGCATTCGGACCATTCTACGACTGCTTGATCCACTCCATTCCATGTGTATGTTGAGTCCGTTAATATTGGCCAACTTGGCAACTGTATCTTCACAAATATCAATGTGACTTCCAATAGGCAAAAGTTCACCAGGTTGTATTTCCAAGTTGGAGTTGGTAATGATTCGGTTCTTGCATTTAAGGAAAGGTCTTACGGTACAAGAGTTATCAGTAGATTTGACCAACGAACCATTTTTCTTCAAGTTTTCAAATTCCTGGTCATGACTTGAATCTTTCTTGGAGGGTGAAACGATTTTGGTCAAGTCAGCACAAGTGGTCAAGTTGTAATTTCGGAAATTGCGAGAACCAATTAGAATAAGGTCACCGGGACTTAACAATTTCCTAAGAAAAGAAATCCAGGAAAAGTATTCAAGATGACTAAAGAACTGGTCGAAACCAGGCAAAACACAAAGCTTTTGAGCGGACTTGTCAAGCGTTTCCCAAAAGCTAACTAAATCGTAGAGAGAACCGTATAAGCCAGAGACTTGAACCGAAGAAATAGGACTAGAAGATGTAAAGGGAGAGTTGTTCAAACAAGTTGTCAAAGTTTGTTCATCTTGGCAAAGAAGGTAATAGTTTATGGTCTTTTTTTCCTTTATCAAGAGTTCCACAAACTTTGAGGTCAACGTAGATGAAGCAACTTTGGGAACATACTCTACAACAATGGCTCCATTATTCAAGACCAGTTTGGCAAGATCTGGGGTCAAGTCTTTCAGTAGTTCCACATCCTCAACATAGTTTTGGTTGAGTTCAGTAGCGGTGGAGCCCTCGACAAAGCAGTAAGGTAGGAAACCACCGTCTTCAAGAGTTTCCAAGGGAGAAGAAGAATCTTTGAGACATTCGTTGTGCTTTCGAATGTCTTTAATAAGGTTGGTGCCGAAATTAGCAGTAGATATGCTGGAAGAAGGTGGTGCCATATTGTGAAGAGGAAAGAATGGTGAGAAACTAGACGTTTTCAGAAATGGTGCTTTTCACATATGGATATTTTCCCATCAAAGCTAATTGGTGTAGCCTTTTGTGTTTTTTATTGGCTGGATTTTTATATAACTACGTCACCCATCATCTTCAATGGATAAACTTTTTGTCGATTGTGGTGACTGGTCACATGCTGCTGTTTGGCAAAACATTATTTTCCCCACAGATGTCCTGATTCCCAGAGCTCAGAAACTGTCATTTGAAAACAATAAAATTAACACATTTAAATCTTACCATCACAAGAGAGACTGTCAATTGTTGACACGTTTCGCTATGACAAAAGATTTAACAAACACTGCTTTTGCAGAACCACTCTTAATTGCCAGACAGGGGATGTGCATTCAAGCAGATTGGGAGTTCAAATAACAGCAACAAAGAAAAAGTGTCCAGAAAGCATCTTTTTTGCAAGTCAGGGCGTTGATGTGTATGGAGAAGTGATTTTTTATTGCTAGTTTGCCCTACAAATCCTAATTCCTTGGTGACAACTGTAACCAAGATCATTGTTTTGGACTTTGTGCACAACTGCGAAAGGAGCAATGGTCAGGTGGTCCAGTAAAAAAATTGCATTGTGAAGTCACGGGGCAAAAGTCGAACTTTTGCTCGAATTTTGCCGCTGAAATCTTTAATGATAATTTCGGTGGTATTCCTGGGCGATTGAGTCGGCAACCTTTTGATCACATGTTTATTAATCTGAGCACTGATTTCTTGGTAAATGGAAAATCGGGACCTTTCAAATTTGTGGTTGTCAATTGCAGTGCCAGACCAAGTGTGATGGTCACCACTGCGCCCACAGCATAGACAGACTTACTTTCTGTACAGCCCGTCACCAGAACTGAGATTGGGTCGGCTAAACCTTTTAGAACCAACTAGTGTCCTTGTAGTTAGAGATGTAGATCCCATGATAAAGCTAAATCAGCCAGAGTTATTGAATATATAATAAATATTTATTTAATCTTCAGCCAATCTCCTTCGTTTAAACAAAATAATAAATTGCCACAGCAGATTTGCTTTTTTTTCTCCCATACTTCTTTTTCTCAGACTTTTTTCCCCTTTTCCCCTTTTTCCATTTCCTTAAACCCACTAAGAGCAATGCTCGCCAAACTTTTCTCCCTGGCGCTATGTGGCATCCTGGTAAATGCCACGCCTCTCACTCTTGCCCCTACTCCCATCATCGTAGGACCTGGTGGTCTTCCTCCCAAGTATCTCGCTGTAAAGGATTGGCAAAAGTGCTTTGGTACTTGCCCTCAAAGCGGCAACTGGTGTTTGCCCGCTGCTAAGCCAGCAGATTGCTGTCCAGATTCCTGGGCTGCTCTTGGTAATTTGAGTGGAAGAGATATTCCTCCCAAGTGCGCCGATGCTCCGAAACCCCCTGTGGTTGAGCCACCAATCGTTGGACCTGGTGGCATTCCTCCCAAGTATCTTGGCGTTAAGGATTGGCAAAAGTGTTTTGGTAAATGCGCTCAAAGCGGCAACTGGTGTTTCCCCGCTGCTAAGCCGGCAGATTGTTGTCCAGATTCCTGGGCTGCTCTTGGTAAATTGAGTGGAAGTGATATTCCTCCCAAGTGTGCTGATGCACCCA
>QZWR01000135.1:21341-35855 GCA_004114325.1 Zoophagus insidians
AAGGATTGGCAGAAATGTTTTGGAAAATGCGCTCAAAGCGGCAACTGGTGTTTCCCTGCTGCTAAACCAGCAGATTGTTGTCCTGAATCCTGGGCTGCTCTTGGTAAATTGAGTGGAAGAGATATTCCTCCCAAGTGCGCTGATGCACCCACACCCCCAGTTGTTGGACCCGGTGGTATTCCTCCCAAGTATCTTGGCGTTAAGGATTGGCAAAAGTGTTTTGGTAAATGCGCTCAAAGCGGCAACTGGTGTTTCCCCGCTGCTAAGCCGGCAGATTGTTGTCCAGATTCCTGGGCTGCTCTTGGTAAATTGAGTGGAAGTGATATTCCTCCCAAGTGTGCTGATGCACCCACACCCCCAGTTGTTGGACCTGGTGGCATTCCTCCCAAGTACCTTGGCGTAAAGGATTGGCAGAAATGTTTTGGAAAATGCGCTCAAAGCGGCAACTGGTGTTTCCCCGCTGCTAAGCCGGCAGATTGTTGTCCAGATTCCTGGGCTGCTCTATCCAAATTGAGTGGAAGTGATATTCCTCCCAAGTGCGCAGCCTAAATTGACTGAAGGCTGATGATAGAAAAGTAAAGTGAATAAAAATCAATGATATTGTTGAAATATTTGTGTTTACACTTTTATTGATCATTTACGGGCTTTAATGCTTTTTTTGGTTTGATGACAATGTTGGGAGAGAGGAGCGTAGTGCACGTGTTTTCCTTACCTTTATCAGACACCACACCCAGACGCCACACACCCAGATACACTTTGAACTCCCACACAAAAGGGGATGAGCTTGTTATTTTCAGAAAAGTTAATATCACCACAGCTAAGCTCGACACTTCCAGCAGGATACGTATTACGACCCTTGAGCAGTGGCGACTATGCGAGAGGATTTCTAGACACATTGTCACAATTGACCGAGGTGGGAAGTCCAACGGAAGAATCCTTTTTGGCCCGGTTTGCCTATTTCCAGAGCCATGCCGATACATACTTCACCATAGTTATCCATGATACCGGGAAGGATCGCGTGGTGGCAGCAGGAACGGTGTTTATAGAACGCAAGTTTATTAGGAACAATGGATTGGTTGGCCATGTGGAAGACATTGTCGTGTTGGATAGTTGTAGAGGATTGAGGTTTGGTTGGTACATCATTGAACAGCTCAAGTTCATTGCTGCTAGCGTGGGCTGTTACAAGGTGATTTTGGATTGTTCGGAAAAGAACATTCCATTCTACGTCAAATGCGGATTTAAACAAAAGGAATATGAAATGGCCTGGTATATTCCGCCTGATGCGCCAAGAACCGCCTTTTCAGTGAAACTTTAAACCTCCTCAAATTCTTCCTCCTCCTCTTCCTCTTCCTTTCGTGGACGTTTACTAAGAGCCGTTGGTTAGTGCTTCTTTGGTGGTTGGTAAAATTTACGTTTCCAATGTTTCTTCAACTCTGGTTCGTTTTTCCCCTGCTCCTTCATCGGCTGGAGGGACAATGTTTTCATAATATGCCTTCAATTCATCTTCCACAAAGTTCAAGCACACACACCACACAAGAAAGGGAATACCTTCTTCACTTTTTGCAGCCACGGCCAATCTCCTAGCAGCCAAAACTCTTTCCAGTGCAGAACCAGTGGATCCCAACAATGGGATACGTGATTGACCAGGTAGAACGGGTCCTTCAGCGACTGGAGCGTCTACTACGGCCAAATCATACAAGGATCGTTTCTCCAAGACCACATTGGAGGCGGCAGTAGCCGAGGGACGAACTGCACTTTGTTGATGCCAAATGGGAAGTTGATCGTTGGCGCGTTTGTTGTAAGACTGCTGTTCAAAGGACAGGGAAGGAGAACCACCTCCAACACCTTCAATGCCAAAATCGAGTTCTTGCATTTGAGCATTGGAACCACCACCTGCACCACCAGCCATGGAAAGGCCAAAATCCGAATCAGCTCTTCCCATAATTTCATCCATTCCTATTAACCCACATAACTGTTGGAAGGTAATAGGGGGAAATACCTTCATCACGCTGTTTCTTGACCATTGCTGCTACTTCGTCTGCCACAGCATCTTCAATAACACTAATCATCGTCAGTTCAGCAGTCTAAAGCGGAGAGGGAGTTTTACTAGGGAAGTGACATTTTGTCAGCCTTGGATAAAAGTCTCATTATACATTCTGTCTGAGTAGTTAATCTTCACCACCACCACCTTGTTAATCTCCCCACCAATTAGATGGGATTACTTTGCTTGTTCTAATTGCATCAATTGCATGGCTTCGGTATTATCACATTCCTCTAGGGATACTTGACAAAATTCACAATGAAACAATCCAGTAGAAGGATCGATAAATCTGGTAGCTTCCAATAATCCATAGCGACGTTGACAGGAAGGACAGATATAACCTCTATTCTCTGCTTCCTATTTACCACCGCCACCAACACCAACACCGCCATTATAATAAAAAGTTTAAAAGCTGAGAAACCTTGTGAAGATTCTCTGCCAACATCTTGCGTAATCTCGCCAATCGCCATTTAATCCCATCAATCAATGCTCGCCAGTCGATGTAATAAAAAGTTTTCGCAAACGGACGTCCATCAGGTCGTTTGGCATCTTTATTGGCAAATCTTTTGATAATGGCATCATTGGCTAGTTGATGACAGGATTTATGGATTTCCTTGCTGGTTAGGCCAAGTTGAACAGCCAATTGTTCATCCCTTACTCTACTCACTCGACAAAAGGTGTTTAGAAGGAGAAGAAGAAGGGAAGAGATACAAGGCTTGAGTGGTCAGGGCGTCCAAGATGATGATGTGTTTGGGATCATAAAAAGCTCTGCCCACTCTTCCCACCAGCTCTCTTAAAACGGGGAGATCTTCAATGGGAGGAAGTTCAGGCATTTTTGTTTTCCCATGTCACGCTCACAACAACCACTTGTATTATATTACTTTTACCAACTTTTGACTAGCAACTACAACTAGAGCAACAACTACTACAACAACTACAAGTTACAAGGAAAGTAAACCATCCCAAAACATGCCCACCAGCCAGGTAAACAACATTCCCCACTGCAACCAGTAAAACAACTCGCCATGAAAAGTGGTGGTGTTGAGCAGGATTTGGTTGATTATAGAAGAAAGCATGGTGGGAATGCAAATATCTGTAGGGCCATTCTCATCGCAAGGAATGATCAATTCGGGGTTATTTCCACAATACCTGCCAAACACTGGCACCACTCGACTGCAGTACCGTTGTCCCCCGTATTGAATGTACCGTGGTGCCATGCTAGCGCTGAGAGTGTAGGCCAAACCCACCAGAGCCACCATCAAAGTGACGGTTCCCAAGAGCAGGGCTTGAGGATCCGTTTGCCTTTTCTTGAAGGTGAAGAGGGGAACCCATAGAAAACGAATGCCCAACCTGACCAGCCCGTGCACGGTGCTAACAAACAGGACAAAGAGGATGAAAGTGGTCAGGAGATAATCCAAGGGAAAGTGCTGCTATCTTTTAGGCCAACTGCCAGAAGTTGACATACTTCTGCTAAATGTGAAAGGAATAAATCGATTGGACTCCATTCGGCCTTTTCCTTGCTAAACCGTTCTGCACTACTCGCGCTCTCTCTCTTCCCACCAGTTATGATTAAGGAATTACCTGACCAAGAAGACGGAAATCATCATTGTTAAAGAAAAGATCAAGAATATTATTCCTAATAATAATTCCTTCTTAATATCTCTTTTCCTTTATAAAGGTTGAAAATACCCATGATTATTTCAAAAGGTCTAAGAAATATCCCCAACCAAATCTTCCATTTCTTGGACCTTTCTAGCTGAAGACTTAACCTACGTCTCAACATTCTACCCTCTCCCTTCTTCTTAACCTGATGAAATAAAAAAGGGGGAAACACTTACAAATTGGCGGGATTAATTGGTTCAGAATAACTTCTAATGGGTAGTCTGGTAGTAGTAGTAGTAGTAGTAGTAGTTGGTGATTCAACAGGAATACTTCCATATATCCTACCACTATTATGAATAAGGAAAAAGGAGAGGTACGAATCTTCATCTTCTTGCATCATCACCGCAGTCAAGGGTTTTTTCCTTATTAGGCAAAAGGGAAGGACTGCTAATCCAAAACCGGTAAAAAACGAAACAGCACCTAATCCCAAAAGCATCAAATCTGCCACTACATGATTCATCAAACTTTCCCAGCCTATTCTCTCCCTCTCCTTGTTTAATACAACCAATGTCAACTATAGCAAATAATACCAATCATGTCAATGCGAGAAGGTGAAATATAACGAAGTGCTATAAACATCAATATGATTGTTGAAGCAAACAGACAGGTATATTTAAAGGCTGCCCAGGCTCTAGTGGTGTTATCCACTCTTGATAATAGCAATTGTTCAAGTTCTTCTTGTTCTTCAAAGTAAAAGTAAGCAAAAGGAACCACGAACAGACAAATCAACACTACTAGGATAAAACAACCTTTTTTCCTTGCCAGAATTTAGTTCATTTTCTAATAAGAAGAGGAGAGGGAAATACCGTAATAAATTGCTTTTAAACTGGTCAACATTCTAGCGACATATTCAGGAGTCGCCCAGGGATAAGAAAGTCCAGTAGCATCGTTGGAACACATGGAGGTTAGATAAATGTCCAGGGGTAATAGGGCCAGGATCATCAAGGTAAGAGTTAAGCCCAACATGGTGACTCTGGTGACAATTGGTTCCTTTTCTTGAGGATTCTGATATCTCTGCACTAGAAACCATGCCATCCACGAAAGAAGCGGTAGTATTAAGAAAAGGACAAAGGCATAGACCAGTCCCAATGACGGTGCTGATTGATTTTCAAGCATTCCTTTTCTTCTGCCCTAGTGTTTATAGTTTGTAAGATGAAAGAAAGAACAAGATGTTCCTTTGTTGAACAAAAGTGTGGAGAAAGGGAAAGAGGGAGGAGTTATAATCTGATTACATTTTCCTCTTCAAAACCAAACTCCTTCAACCAACCACCAAACTTTTCCTTTGCATCTCCTCCGCATACTTTTTCCATCATTCTACGCCCCCACCCCGCCACAAGTTACATTTACGCTGAACACTTTTACAAAACACAACGCACGAACAACCAGCACACAAGGAAAAAACAACAAAGAGAGAAAGAATACCCTTTTGGTCCACAAACAATGACTTTATCAAAATAGAGTGGTGAAATCCAGCCTTTCAACTCTGCCTTGGTTAAACGGTGATCAAGTGAATAGACTTTTCCCAATTTTCCTAATCTCTTTCTCCAAATCTCCATTTCTTCTTTATCCTTGTGTAGATGAATAAGCATCATCTTTTCCTTTCCATCTCCACTGGTAGTGGCAGAGGAGGATAAAAGTTGAAGTATCGGGGTCATTCCTGTACCTCCAGCAATCTCACCACCACCATCGCCCATAAAAGTCAACCAAAAAATAAAATTACCATTAATAACGAGTGATCTGGTTCAGGTGCTTTAAAGGTAATAATAGGACCTCGAACTTCCAACAAATCCCCTTCTTTATGCCCAACTAGATATCTACTCATTTCACCCTGGGGGTATACTCGCACCAATAATTCCAGACTTTGAGGTGACGATTTAACAGGTGTATAAGGTCGTTCAATCTGCATGCCTTGATGCTTGATGTATATACTGGAGACTGCCGGAATGTGGGGGAAAGAAGCGTGGAGTGGAATTAGATGGAGATTCCATAGATCCTGACCAACTTGTTCAACCTTGCTAATTCTAACGGGGTGATATTTAAATGGTTCCATTTCTTCTCCTCTTCTCCTTCTCATCCTTTGATACCCACCAAACACGCCTAATAATCCCACCCCAATTCCAACTCCAATAAAGGAAATTAATCGGCGTGACTTCCACATGAATCACGTGCGCTTGTGTTATATTCTCCTGAAGAAAGACGATACAAAATCAAGAGGAGAAAGACGGGTAAATTCAGCCTTCCCCGTGAAAGAACGATCTCCCAAGGAGAGCACATCCAAATCGGGATAATGATGTGCAGGACGGATCTTTGGTTCTTCCATTCAAAGGAACAACCAGTTCCTTTAACTTTTCCCATTTAGGAAGACGCGGAGATTAGCCATAATCGGGTTTAAAATTCGCCGAGGATCAACGCCAATCATTGTACTATTGGTTATTGCTTTTTAAGGGAATAAACGACCCTTTGTCTCACTCTTGACGACGTCATGCTTGTCCATATCTCTGCCCCATCATCGTTACACAAAAGCCACAACATTAATAATACTTTTTCATCTTTTGCCCTTCACTGCCCTTCACTCCTTCTTCTTTTTTTTTCCCTCAAGAAAGTACTTTTCTGCATCTTCTTATTTCGACTACCTTGACCAAGAAGCATGGGCCAACAGTTTTCCTTGAATCATAGGTCAAAATCCCGTCGTAATCTCAGCAACGTCAGCATCTCCTCACCAGTCTCTGAAACAATCTACTCGGAATCAAAATCAGAAGCAAGTGCAGGAGGAGTAAGAACAGTGGTAAAGGCAAAAGGCGAGAAATTGAAGAAACTGGTGGTTCCGATATTACAGGAACGATGGTCCAATGGTCGAAGAAGCCTTTTACACCTGCCCAGCTTGGTACCGTACGATCCGTTAGAAACCAGTCGAGCTGAACAGATCCATGAAATGTGCAAATTGGCACTATGTGGGGAAATTTGCATAACTCCACTTCCCATCCTTTCTTCCTCTTCCTCCTACTCCTCCACCACCAACATGAGAAGGAAGAAGAAGAAGAAATACACCCTTTTGGAATTAAACGCAGGAAGTGGGATTTGGGTTAAAGATTTATGCGAATTGTTACCCCTTGGCGCACAATCCAACACCGATATTATTTGCGTAGATGCAGTAGAGGATTTATTCAATTATCGCATTATGCCGGCCAATGTTAGCTTTGTAAAGGGAATCATCAATGATGGATGTTTACAGGCACTACCTTCGGGTAATTTCGACTTTATCCATGCTCGTAATCTTTGCTACCTCGTTCCCAGCGTCAAATGGCCCAAAGTCGTGGATGAGTTGTACCGTTTGGCCAGGCCTGGATGTGGTCGTATAGAGTTGTGCGAAGTAATGCTGACTCCCAGCTCAGTTGAAAAAATCCCTTGGACAACTCGCACTTTAATTCCTTTTACCTGTAAAATGTTGCGATTGATAGAACGAATTGGAGAAATGGTCCAGATTGATCTGACCATGCGTTATAAACTCCCCCTATTGTTAAAGGAAAGAGGATTTGGCCTTATTCGCAAAGTCACCAGTCAGGTTAAATTGAAACCTCCCCCTTCTTCTTCTTCCGCCCTTCCTACTATCTCAATGGTTCGACCGACGTTTAATCGAAGTGAATCATTTCTGAAATGCCTAATGACGTCGAGTGGAGAGGGAAAAGATGCAGGAGTCGGGTTTTTTGAAACTGTTGTTGCCTTTATATGGGGCATTTATGCAGTTTATGGCGAGGAGCACACGGAAATGACCGAGTCGCAAGTGACGGTGATGTTGAAGGAGGTGGAAAAAGAGTTGACCATTTCTGCGTTGGCTGTGGAGATTCGTTACATTTCTGCTTCGAAATGACCTTTCTCTCCTTGGCATTTCCTTGTATTGTTATCCATTGTAGTTGTAGTCTCATTTATCTTGTGGTAGTGGTGTGTGTGATGGTCGAAAGTGGTCATGCAGTAAGGTGTGTGTTTATAATAAAATTCCACGCTGATTAATCTTCTCTCCCTCCTGCCACCTCCTCCCACAACTAATCCCAGGTTTCTTCAGCAGACTTGTTGACCAAACGTTTTACGCGTTTCTTAAAGGCCGGATAATTTTCACGCCACTCTTTCGCCGCTTCGATATTAGCAGGAGATTCATAATTGGGCGAGGAAAGCATGGAAATCACGCTGACCAGGATTGTTTCCACCGTATGTACCGGTAACCAGCGTTCACTGGCTTTTTCATATCCATATGCATCGTCACCAGGAGGATGGAGGATAGAAATACAAACTTCACCGTTCAAATACACTATAAGGCTGGTTATTATCCTTCTTTCTTTCGTTCTTGAATAACGGGGGGAAATACCATTGGGATGCCAAATTTCGCTTAGAAATCTCATTTTTGGCGGTTCCATTGGGTACGCCTTCACTTTGTGTAAATTTTCACTGAAAAGGGCACAAGTTTTTACCTTGGGAAAACTTAATCTTGCCTTTAATAATCCTCCCTCGCTACCATCATCACCATCACCACCACCGTTATTGGATTGAAAGTAAAAAGATTACTAGAGTGTATCAGCTGGCCCTATAATCACTATATCCCACTAATAACCCCCAAGATCAGCTCCCCTTTTCCTTACTAATGTGCATGCCTCATAAATGTTGTCTCCAACCAACCCCGCAGAAAACCATTCCACCGGATCTTTCCTTAATTCTATCTCTCCGGTATTAGCCGGCCCAAGAAATGTACCTCGTAGTTGTTTTTGCAATAATAACGCCGATTGTTCACTCATTTTGGATTAATCTGATTTCTCGCTGTGTTTTTTGGCCTAAAGTGAGGGGGGAAAATTCTTGTGCACTGAAATAAAAAAAATGATTTATCAAATAAATACACCACTCCAGCATATTTCCTACTCCTCAGGAAAATTAACATCCCAAAAACCCGCCGGTGTGCAGTTTTCCTTTATGTGAGATTTACTCTTTGGGCGATTCAGCTTCTTGCTAGGCGTAGTTTTGGGGGACGTATTTTTGGAGGGTGTATTAAGAGGTATCACTTTGGAGGGCGTTGTTCTGGAGGGCGTTGTTCTGGAAGGCGTTGTTCTGGAAGGCGTGGTGTTAAGCTGAAGATGAATGGTGGTGTTGGACAGAGTCGGTGAGTCTGCATTTGTCCGCGGATGGTTGGGAGTTTCAGGACTAACCGGCAATCGCTCCGTGATGATTTCAATGGTATCTTTTCTCCCTTGTAATGGTTTGGCCATGTCGATCCATTTCCCTCCTGGCTTCTTGCCACTGTTATTTTCTCCTGTTTCTACCCAGCCCAGAAATATTAATAATTAAATCAAAAGAGCACCATCAAGCTGCGGCTGATTCCCTAGCTCATGGAAGGCCTTACGATTAGAATTCTCTTTCAAATCAGGCAAATCAGGCAAATCAGTCAATTCAGCCAAATCAGTTGTATCTCCACTACCCCAAGTAATAAAAGAAGCTGGTTCGGTAGATCCACGAGATAAGATGGGCGTATTCCTTTCTTTAGACAACAAGGTAGGTAAAAGAGGAGATTTCTCCCTTTTCATCCATTGTTTTGCCTCGGTGCTACCAGGAGAAGAAACAATGCCAATGGGGGAGAGTTTCAAGGCTTGGTTATCCCGTTGCAACTGTTCAATCGCAATTCGCTGTTCATTCAATTGTTGTTGCAGTTGGCCAATAATGCGACCATGTTGTTGTTTGAGACATTCGAGATCTTGAGAGAGTTCAAATAGACTAGCACGCATGTTGCTCAACTCTATTTCCTTTTTTTGTAATACTCCTTCTTGGGATTCAAACTGCGATTTGCTCCAATTGACAATAGCGCGAAGGGATTTCGCCTTTTCTTGAAGACACGGTTTTTTGCTACTGGGAACAACCTCCAGTGCTATTCGCCATTCATTAGTAGGGAAGAAAGAGGAAGGGAAGAGGAATTACGAGGATATTTGGAAGTAGATCCAGGAAGGCTTCTTTTATTTGATTTTTTCGGCATTTTCATTGTTTTTTGGTGATAAAAGTCACTTGATGGGGGAGAAAGGGTGAAATGAGTCATGCCACTATAAGACAACGGATACAATTACTTGACCTTGAAACAGATACCAATTGCACTGATATTTACCTCAAACGAGATGTCCCCACTTCCACCACCACCACCACCGCCACCGCCGCCACCACAAATACGACAACAACAGCAGCAGCAGCAGGAATAGCGACGGTGGGAGTGAAAAGCAAGAAAAGAAAGAGTAGTATAAAGAAAACCAAAAAAACTTCCTTGGCCATATTATTACAAGAAGCAGTAATTTATTAACTCTAATTAAAAAAGAAAAAGAAATTAGATGTGGAAAGGGGAAATTATCTAACCATACAAGCAGAACCTTCGAAATACCCCACCCGGAGATTCTGTTCAGTTTGTGGCTGCGTTGCCCCTTATGCCTGTGCCAAGTGTGGAGGTGTCAAGTATTGCAGCATTCCTTGTAAACAAATCCACGAAGAAACCAGGTTAGTCTTTACACCATGGTTATAATAATTAAGGGGGAGCGACACAGATGTCAGAAATGGATTATTTAACCATGAATTATTTGCAATATCTGTCTGCTTTTGTTTTCTCCCTTTTGTCCAATAAGGCCTCAGCTAATCGCCCTTCTCTACTCGCCTCCAATAGAACTTCAGCATCTTCCTTCTCCACATTGCGATGTCTACCACTCACCCAGCTCTGGTACTTTTTGATCAACGCCTTTCCCTGATCAACGCCGTCTTCCTCACCACCTTCTTGTTTCTCTCCTTTTCTTAATCGCTTTTCCCTAACCGCAGTTTGGCATTTTACTATCCAGCCCTGGTTGGGTTCATCCGATCGTTCATAATCACATCGAATCATCCACTTCTCCTCATCAACTCCCAAATACCAGCCACTTTGCGCATTCTGTAGCGTTAACCTTCCATCTTCGCGTACTAGAGGCAGCCAGGTTTCACACGCCCCAATGGCTTCCTTCTCTGCCGTTACTTGGCCAAATTTGTCCGCCGAGAGATATTTCCCCGTACAAGTTCTCACTGCATATCTGCTGGTATTGGAAGGAATAGTAAGCATGGTCCATACTTGAAATACAGATTCAGGTTCAGCTTGTTCAGGGGATCCTGGTAGCTTGGCCATTTGAAGTTGGTTCAAATCTTCACTTGTCACCAAGACTCGTACTAGCCCTGTCGTTTCACCACTACTCTGATCATCCTCGCTTTTATTTGAAGTAGCGGTGGTGGTGGTGGTGGTGGTGGTGGTGGCGGGATATAAGAAACATTGAGGACCTTCCAAATCTTCCAAACTCAGAATTGGAGTCCATACTTTCTAGCCATTTAATATCTCAACCTCACCAAACAGCAAAAGGAAATTACCAGGAATTTTCTTTCCTCTCTTTTCGATATTTGCAGCTCTGTCTTCCAAAACACTCCTCTTTCTCTTACTGGCCTTTAACTTGAGGAGAAGAGGTTTTTTGCTACAAAAGTCGTATTCTGAAGTCATGTGGTATCAGCTGACTTGTGTGAAAAAACGATGTGTATATTTCATAAGCGATGAACCAAGAACTTGTAATTACTGATGGATTTCTCATCCGGCTCAACCTTGGTGGCAATTTCGGCATTGTGGCTTTTGCGTTCGATTACCAACCAATCAGGGGTGTCGTATAGACCGGTGCGCCTGATATAGTAACCACCTTCTACACTTTTCAAAACTGTAATGCATAATCCAAATGGGTTGGGAACACGTTCATAGGTCCATACAGTGGGTTCCAAATCATCAAAAACCAACGCGGTTTCAACCTCATCTGCTTTTGGACGAATCTTCAATCCTCCCACTTTGGGCATAAAGATCTGGATAGTTCCTGGAGTGGGTAGTCGTTTCACCGTCCAGACATTACCCCACGACCTAACACCCTTATTATCCTGACAAACGACGGTCTGGTCAATGTTTGAAAAGGGCCGACTTTTCCTTAACAAACACCTATCCCCGCAATAACTCATGCTATGCTGGGTGTCCTGATTCAACAGCATATATTCACCATCATTAGGAAACTCATCAATGCAGATTGTAGAGTCGGGATCGTTCAGACGCAGGGGACCCTGAAACCAACTCGATGAGACTTTGGCGGCGGAAAAGGAAAAAATGAGGGAAAGAATGAGGGTATATTTGAGCATTTCTGAACTGGTCAAGAGGGCGTTAAGGTAGAGGGAAAATCTAAGAGAGAGAAAGAGAAAGAAACTGAGACTATATGCAACAACAAACAAAAACTATTATCATGTAAAACAATTATTAAATAATGTCAATGTGTTGTGGTACGATGATAAAGTTACTGGTGGCTTTTGTATTTTTGTAAGGTAAACATGTAATCCCAGCTATAATCACTTGGCTCAACCTTGGTGGCAATAATGGCACCGCTATGGTTACTCGGAGTTACTGTCCAATCGGGTGTCTCGGATGGACTGCTTTGTCTGATATAGTAATCACCTTCCACGCTTTTGAAAATAATATTGCATCCTCCTGACAAATTGGGACTTCCTACATACGTCCATACGGTGGGTTCCAATTTGTCAAATACCAAAGCAGTCTCAAGTTCATCCCCATTAGGGAGTATCTTCAATCCTCCCACTCCAGGCATTTCAATGTGGATATATCCAGGAATGACGAGTTTTTTAATAATCCATTGGCTGTTTTGATCAAATTCAGATTTACCAACAACACTTTGAGGAATCCTAGTGGTGTTCCTTCTAACAACACAGCCTTCGCAATAACTCATGTACAGCTTCGTTTCTAGGTGCATCAGCTTATATACGGCATCAGCTGCAAAAAACTTGCGAATAAACTCGGGGTCGGCGTCCATCCAACGTATCGGACCCCTGTACCAATTCCCTAATGACCCAAAGGCTGTTGAAAAAGGAAGAAGAATGGAGAGAAGAATGGAGAATAGAATGGTAAGTTTGAGCATTTCTAATTTGTCTTGCAAAGTGTCGTTATTTATGCTGAACGTGATGGTAATCTATCTGAGGAGGTTCAACCAGATTGTGTGGCGAAAGGTAAGAAAAGATGAAACTTTTTGACATCCCACATGTCATTTCACTGAACAACACTGAATAAATCAGCCAAATAATAATCATTCCAAGGTTTATTGAGGAGGACATTACTTGTTTCTTCGATCACATTGAGAAACATCAATTTATTCTCCCCCTCTGTGCTTCCGGTCTCTTCGGTACTCGCTCACTTTCTCGTCAACTACTTCATATCAGTAGTAATACCAGCCAACACTGCGCTTATCCGCTTCATTACTGCCTTCTTGGCGTTTGTAATAACGACCATAGGTAGGCCTAAAGCGCTTGCCCAATTGATTAGCTCTGCACGTTTATCATTTTGTTCAGCACTGGTAGTTTCAGGCGCAGCAATGGCAACGGCCACAAATGCAAGGGCTAGGATAGATTTCACAAACATAATTGAAGTAATGCAGTTGAAGTGATTAAATGCTTATGCTACGATTGTTATGCCAAAAATGCTAGTGTTTTGCTGTGGATGTGTGTTTGATGAAAGTTTTAAGAAAGGTTCCTTTTTATAAATCCATGAAATAAATATAATAGTTGTCAAGTGGCTAAGTTTAGACTGGGGATTTTAATTGTTTCTAAAAAGGGGAATTTATCACCATTGTAACATTGCGCGCAAAAATAACCTTGAAAATTGCCATTATTGTCACCGTATTTCATATAAATGAGATCAGCAAGCCGTCTGCTATTATCATGTGTGTACCCGTACTTGAACACGGCTTGGAAGTAGGTGAAGAATAAAGGGTAAGAAAGAGAGAGTAAGATCAGAATAAAAGGTCGATCCTCTTTTATTTCATAGGAATGTGCTTCAACCTTAATTCACACATATTGCTTTGCTTGGGAACACTGAACAATAAATTATTATTTTATTAAAATTCCTTCCAAGACATGTTACACGTTTAACAGAAGTGACCAGTTCCACTCTTGTCTTTGATAATTCCAAATCCATTGCGTTCTTGTTTTATCGATTAAAATGTTTTAGATAATTTTTGGCAAGTGAATTATTATTGAATTGGGAGGATTAGAGAAAGTTCCAAAAATGTAGTATTGAAAACAATTTCCAAGTGAGGATGAACAATCACATGACTTTTTGAGAGGGCGAATATTTTTTCCTTATTAAAATAAAATAAAAATTGATTAAATGGTGGCTTCAGGTTAATCAATGACGATGTTTCAGCCCTTCATGTTTAAATAGTCCCTCCTTCATTCAACAACAGTTCAAACATCCCTGACAAGCGCTTGATAAAAAATTTCTTTAACGATATAACGACTTTTATAAAACTATGAGATTCTCCACTTTCACCACCTGCTGCTTGGCCCTTCTTTCCGTGTTTTTGATAACTTCAAATGCTTCTCCAGTCGACTGCCCTCCCGCCACAAAGAGTCGTTCGGCAATTCGCATGGAAGAAGCGTATTATCTTCTCAAAGATACCTATTCCCTGATCACCACAGCAGTGTTGAGCAAGGGTGAGGTTCATGATCGTGCTATTGAAGAAGCGAGAAAACGTCTTGACCGTGTTGACGATTTGTGTGAACAAGCCTTGTTATTACTACCTGAAGATGGCAAGTTCATGCATGAATGGTATTTCAGCTTCACCTTGGACAGATTATCTATCAAGGCCGAGGCAGCGCGCGCCATGCTAAATGCCGGAGTGCCAAGTTGGCCATTCTTGGGTAAAGCCTTGGCCAAGACTCAATCAATCTGGTCTAGCATCAAGAACAAG
>QZWR01000136.1:0-35742 GCA_004114325.1 Zoophagus insidians
CCCCTAACCTCTTGTGTGAAATCTCTTCTCCCTCCTCCTCTTACTCTCCTCCTGAGTGGTTAATACCACTTCGGTCCTCCCTTCCCCCTCACATAAGTCAGAAAATGTTCCCTTCAGGCTTTTAGCCTGACAACTGCGACTTAGGTTCTCTATACAAAGCACAACAGCCCCGGAAAGTTCACCCCCTCAGGTTGCAAAACCTGACACCACTAATCCATCCGTTTGGGGGTGGTAGGCAGTCGTACTTAACCTGCTTGTCTTGGTGTAACGCAATAATTCCTCAAACATACTAGAAACAAAGTTCCTTCCCAAATCTGTTGTGAGAATTGGAATATTATGAACAAATAATTAATTAAAATGTCAGGCTAAGAGCCTGAAGGGGAAACTTTTTAAAACTTATGTGAGGGGGAAGTGAACCAAAGTGGTATTAACCACTCAGGAGAGATCAAAGAGGAAGTGGGAGAAGAGAATTCACACAAGAGGTAGAGGGAAAAGATTACTTATTTAAAAGTGAGAGGAGATGGAGGGAATTTATGCCAAACCTCCATCAACTCTCTATCCAATCATAACACGAACCACGTCACCTTTCCTCATGGCTTCACACGTCATCCATGAAACCAGTAATCTGATCACCTTCCATCACCTTCACATGATCGGCTTTCCATTCCAATGTTCCGTTATTCGATCGTCCGATCACATGTCCATCCAAATAATTCCAGCTTACTATTAAATAATAATTCTATTATTTAGTATTCTTCCATAATAATTTAACAAATTATTTTCCTGACAGTGGAGAATTTTGCAATTATCCCTTTATATAAAAAGATTATTATTGATGATTTAGTTGTAGAGTTATTCATGTTTCAGTGAAGGTGTTGAAAACATTGGACCATTTTTGGAAGTCACTGTACATAGAGCATACACGTGATCTACCGTGGTTTAAAATGGTACTTTCACTTTAACTCTATGATTCAACATGAAGCTAGTTGCAATATGTATTATTGGTTAGTAAGCAGGGCAAGGTCAGACTGGCCAAGTGGTATATAACCAGTAGTCCGAAAGAACGACAAAAGATCATCAAGGATGTATCCATGATGGTACTATCAAGACGTGGAAAGATGTGCAATTTCTTGGAATATAAAGGTAGGGATGAGTTGTAAGGGGGAGATAATCAGCAAGGTTATAGATTCCAAGGTGATTTATCGAAGATATGCTAGTTTGTTTTTTATATCAGGGATTGGGATGGATGATAATGAATTGGATACCCTGGAGGTCATACACCGGTACGTCGAACTACTGGACAAGTATTTTGGCAATGTGTGCGAATTGGACCTCATTTTCAATTTCCAAAAAGCATATTTTATCCTGGACGAATTGGTAATGGCGGGGGAATTGCAAGAATCCAGCAAAAAGGCCGTTTTACGAGTTATCAATCAGCAGGACCAACGTGAAGAAACTGAGCGCATGGAAAAACAGCTAGCCGAGTTTACTTGACAGCAACTACAACAACAATGGTAGCAGCAGCAACAGCAGTAGCAGCTTCTCCTTTAAATAATACACTCTTTTATCCCTACTAATCACTCTCACTCATTCGCTCTCAACTACTATACACTTCCCAATCGCTCTATGTCGTGCCCTTTACGCTACCCTTGGTCTTCTTCTCTTTCAATTCACTCAACACCCGGTTCCACTCTTCCAGGTGACAGCGCGCCATGGCCTCCGCCTCCTGCCGCTGCTTCTTCCAAAGTAGCATTAGTTCTGGATCATCTTCCATCATCATTAAGAGCTCATTCTCATCAAACTCCATGGCTGGCGTATGAATGCCGTCACTGTGCGCTGTTACGCCTTCAGGAGAGACAAAGGACGAGTCGGGTGAATGCAATATATCATTGTGCAGAGCTAAGCGATCCAGAGGAAGAGGTTTAGGGATCCTATTTACAACAGGTGGCTCCTGTGAGAGAATGCTGTTGGCTGGAGGCGTTGTGCCAAAGTGTGCAATATTTAACGGATAATCTGAGAGTGAACTGGATGAACAGGTAGGAGAAGCCGTGCGAGAAACTCCACAAGGAAAAAATCCTGCCTCCTCTTCAGAAGCTGAACGTAAAAGATTCGGAGTCCCCTCAGCCAAATCCGCCGTGGCTGACTGAGACGTGGAACGCCTATGGCCGCTAATACTAATACCTCCTCCTCCTCCACTTTCATGTGCGTGATTCATGATTTCACGAGCTGCAGCAATCCGTGCAGGTTGTCCAACCAACTTCCTAGCGCCGTCAGACCTTCCAGTTGATGGTCGCATATCCTCTGATGGAATCCCAATTGATGTGGATTTCGTCAAGGATACGCCAGAAACCACCGTGTTGGACATGGTGCGTCCAGCAGGTTGCACCTTGGAAGCTGGCTTAGCAGCAGCAGCAGCCTTTTGCCCAGTTACCACCTCAGACATGGTAGGAACAAGAGTACGTTGAGCTTTCTTGGGACTACTGGCTCCATCATCATTTTCCTCCATAAAACCCAAGCTACTTCGACTTCTTTCCATAAGGGTGACTCTTTGTAGCGTAGAACTGGTTCCGACTTCCAAGCCCAAAGCACGCCGTATGGCCATTTGCAAACTTTTAACAGCGAGATTTCGATCAATTTCCTCCAATACTTCTTCCTTCAACATTTCTGAAACGACTTCTTCCGGGGTATCTTTTTCTAAATTGAAGGGAAATTTTACAATTTGATGAGTGGTCGTTCCTGGGACTCTACAGGACATCTTAATGGTGATGGTATTCTCATCAACACGATGGACCATTTCGACATTTCCATGAGCAGCAGGTGCATCAGACTTCATAGGACGACCAGTATTTATTGGAGGGGGAGGTTGAGTTTTTTCCGAAGGTAAAGAATGAATCGAAGCAGAGGGGTCGCTCCATTGCATTAACTGTTCGGGCAGAGTAAGCGGAGGCAGGGAGTAGGTCAAGGCTGCTAATCTAGAATCAAGACTTCCACTATTTATCATGGAATTATTGATGGAGTTGGAAGAGAAAGACTTCAACTGTCCCACTTTATCATTTTCGGGCGGAAGGACCACAAGTTCAGCATTTGGCCCCAATGTGGGGGTTTCGCTGACTTTGAAAAAGGAATGAGCCAATAAGGCGCTGGCAGAAGGGCGATTTTCTGGGTTAAATTCGAGACATGATTCGATGATCCCACGCAGGACTGGATCGTCAATCTTTTTCAAAGCATCAGGTTTGACACCATGAGTGACGCGTTTGTAAATCTGAGCCTGATTGGAACACTCTGAGTAGGGATATTCCTTAGTGACCATTTCCAGCATGCACATTCCAAAAGCATAAATATCAGCCTTTTCATCATAACTCTCATCATAAAGCTCAGGGGCCATGAACTCGGGTGTTCCAATTACAGAGGTTACATGGCGCAGCTGTTTCACCGTTGCTAAGCCCAAATCGCCCAATTTGACCTCAGCGGTGTTTCCATTAACAAAAATGTTTTCACACTTCAAGTCTCGGTGAAGTACCGGAGGGTTAGAACTGTGCAGATAATTCAAAGCCTTGAGAATTTGCAAACAAACAGCTTTTAGGAATTTTGGACGAATTTTTCCAGCAATTTTTCTCAAATATTTCTTCAACGTTCCACTGGTCATCAGCTCAGTGACAAAATAAACGACTTCCTGACCCGTAGCATTTCGTTCAGACCAGGAGTGAATCAGTTGGATGATGTTGGGATGGCGAAGACTACGCAGGAGATCCACCTCGGCCTTTAGCTTACGTGCATCTTTATCGGAAAGGTGATCCACACGAAGTTGATTCCAAGCAACTTCTACGCCTTCTTCTTCATCAAAGCCTCGATATACACTCTTGTAGGCGCCTTTTCCGAGTGATTGGGCGTAACGGACAAATCTCCCAGTGGGATCCCTATCAACAATTTGAGGAATTGGTTCATCGTCATCATCATCTCCGCCGTTAATTCCATTTTGAGGAGAGACCGAGGAATGATCAAGAGTTCCTTTACTTGACATGTGTTTTACCTTTATAGAATTCGTAAGCTGGACAGTGAATGTAGGCGAGGTGAGTTTGGGAAGTGTTGGTGTCGGTGAATTAGTTTTTTTGGCTGAGCAGGGAGGGTGAAATGGGTGTTTTTTTCTTCTCGAATTCGGACTGAAATTACCAGGAGAGATTACTTGGCAATGTTTCCTCTAAAAAGCATATCCTTGAAGGAGAGGGACACAGAAAGGATGTGGACAAGTTGTGGAAAAAACTTGAGCACCGAGTCCACAACAGGGACAGTAACGACGAGAGTGAGAGTACGCGAAAGTTGAGACGAGTTGTAGTGCTGAAAAGCTCCGATTTTGATGAGAGGGTTTCCCCTTATCTGGTCCACAAGATTTGTTGGGGGGTTTTTCAACTAGAGAAGGAAGCGAACAGTGACCAAAAAAAAGTTTCAAAAAAAAAGTCTGTTAATTTTTTTTGTGGTGGGATTTCCACTAATTTTGACAACACTACTCCCAGCCATTCACTCCCAATCTCCCCCAAAGATTGGAAACCCACTTACATGTGGAAGAGAGAGAGAGAGAGAGAGAGAGGGAAGTAGCAGTGAGTAGTAGTGGTTAGTAGCAGCGAGTAGGAAGCAGAGTCTTGGCACCTAAATTGCTATACTTTTTCCAAGCACTGATTGGAGGGGGATCGTCTTTATTTGTCAGGTGTCCATCATGTTTTCTCATCATTTTCCATTCTGGGAGTGTTCAATTACTCACTCTCCAAAAACATTCTCTCTCCCATAACTCTTCTTTGGCGTATATGTTAATAAAACATCAGATTTTGTGAGTCATTTTAACACCCCCATTCATAAACCACAAAGTTATTGCATTCTGGAATCAGCTGATCAAAGGAATGAATGAACCAAGCAGTCTTTCTGAGCTGTTCACCAGGGCAGAAAAAGAAGTAAAGGACTTGCAGGATTCCTCCCTGTCTAGCACCAGTTTAGTGTTTCAGGTAATCTGGCTACTGATAGTAATAAGTAATACACATCCTAGGAACAACTAGATGATTGTCTACAAAAATTGGATACTTGCGCTGCTCTCATCAAGCACTTGTCCATTTTCAGCATTAATGAAGATTTGTCTGACCTTACCAATGCCTCACTAAGGTAAGGTTATCAATTAGGAATGAATTCAACTATAGCACAAAGATTACTACTGGTTGATGAATACCGTGCTGAATTGATTCAAAAAAAAGTTGGATCTGATCGAGAAGCAATTTTGTTGATGGCCAAGGAATTGCACTTTAATTTTCTAGACCTGTGCATGCAATACCTGACTGATGCTCAACAAATGGTAGGCTAAGACAGCATGGTGGTTAAAGGATGGGAAGGGTAAAAGATTTGACGCCTTGAAAGAAGCTTGGATGAAATTTGAACTTGAAGGATCGATCCCGACTATACTACAGATTAGTAGAGATGAAAGAATTGCTAGATATCGTCAAGAACAAGAATTGAGGCAAAATTTAAAGGTATTTCCCCTCTCCACTCCTTGGGGCTACCATAAGAGTTCAAGATGTTACAAGGAAAGTTATCAATAGCAACTACATCAGCGAAATCAGGAGAAGATGACGAGTTATTGGATCGAGATTTGATCATTTATCAAGTCAAGCTAAACATCACAAAAGCTTTATCAGATGTAGAAATGATTATTCAAGAATTACCACTGGTTAGACAAATGAAACAACATCAAGGTCAACCACTCCCACAACCTCCCTCATCAACATCATCAGCGGCGAGAAATGGACCATTACTGAATGAAAAGGGAAAAGTAATCAATCATGTCTCATTGATAATTCGTATTATTTTTAGGTTTTGCGCACCTTTTTAATAACGTCGAAAAGAGAAGATTTCCAAAATCAGGTATTTCGACCAGGTTGGACGTTACCTACCATGACAATTGATGAATATTTGGAAGAAGAAATGAGACGTGGAAATATAATAAAAGGAGGTGGAAATAATAAAAACACTTCAGATGATGAAGGAGAAGATGATGAAGAGGCAAAAGAAGAAGCGAAAACAAACAAACAACGAAAATGGGATGACTTCAAAGAGGCCAATCCCAAGGGCTGGGGAAACACCATGATGAACAGAGGATAATTAATAATAAAACCATGCCCTTTTGTTAATCATCCCTTTTGTAGTATGTCTTGAGTGCATACTTTTTTCTCTTTTGATTCACGCGAGCTCGTGGTTCAACCAGATTTCTACTAGTAATGCTACGATATCTGTCCAAGAATATGTTTCCCTCAGGCTACTTTCCATAGTAAATTCACCCTTTTACCACATACAAACCACGTACCTTTAATTGTCTTAGCGATTGAACCTTTTCACTGCTAAGTTTAACAATAACTCTATCACGCGGTACACTATTAAATCCCCCCGCTCTCTCGTTAAATCATTTCGCCCTGCTATAAAAAGCTTTACAAATTTTTTCCTATTCTTTTTCTTGGCATGGTCTTTAGAGATTCCCTGATACGTCTTCTCTTCAAAGCTGCCTTTTCTTGCTTCTTTTGTAAATTGGCAATGGTTCGGCTTAAAATTGGTGCCATTTCGATTTGTTTGGCAAAATTCCGTTGTTTCTTTTCTGCCTTTTGCAACTTTTCTCGCAAATTCGGCTTTCTCTTTCGTTTCAACTTTTTCTTCTTCTCTTTACCCTTTTCCACCACCTCTGCCACTTTGTCTTCTCCCTCTTCTTCTTCATCATCTTCTAATGGTAACGTATCTGAACCATTCTATCACCGTAAACTTTAATCAAAAGAGATCAAGGTACTAGATTGGCAGTCCGTTCAGAATAAGAGAGTTGATTGATAATCTTTTGATGACTAGCCTGGATTTTGGCCTCAATCTCCGCTTCCTTTATAACCAGCCTTTGACGATCTTCTTCTCTTGGAATGTAAGAAGCGCCGGGATCTGCAATTATTACAGCTGGTGCGTCTACCAATCTAGCCCCAACCGATTTTGGTGCCTAATCATTGTCTCAATTTAAGAGAAATATCTCTGCCAGGTACCTTGACCTTCTTGGGCTTAACAACATCTTCAATAAAGCTAATCTGTTGCATTTTCTTCTGATCTACTGGCTCTTCTTTCCATAAATCATATTCAATAGGGACATCTTTTGTTGCTCTTCGGGTGGAACGGCGAGTTGACCCTTTCCTTGTGTCTACGTATTTGGCCTTTTTGGTGAAAGAATTGAGAACAGCAACTGCAGATTGTGGTTTCAATATTTCATCCCATTTAGACGGTTTCTTGATACCCTTGATGCCTTTTTTCGCTGCACAACCTTGAGAAAACATTGTTCAGTATACCTTTTACATCACCAGTAACATCTATTTGAAACAATTCTTCATCGTTCTTGGTTTCGACTTTACCACTAAGAGAGGGATCGGTTTTTGTTGGAAGAGGGTTACCTAATGATCTCCAAGGTAACAGCATCCTGCAATCCTTGCTCGATTTGGTTCAAATCTATGTTTTTACGCCATGCTCGTTTGCCTTTTCGGCTTGGTTGAAGAGTTCGTAAAGGTCGTCCTGGTTGTTCACCACTCATCTTTTTTTCTTGTGGGCAAAAGGTCACACACCTGATGTTTGCCCTCTCCTATAATCCTATCCAAGCAGGGAATCTAGACGGAGCCACTGATAGGATACATGATAAGGGTTTACTTCGAGCCCTAAACACCAAATGTATCCCCTTGATAATCCTTTCAATAATCCATACAGATAAAAAACCCAACATAAAAGCAGGAATAACTAGAAATCCCTTTAAAACTCTGTTTGTTGCAAGGTTAAATCCCGTCACTGGTGAAGACACCCTTTCTAGGCTCTTTCAACAGTATGGAATTATAGAAAAGCTTCAACTGGTTCGTTGTAAAAGTACCCTCCACAGGTTGTTTTGATTTGTGAAAAGAAACTGGGATTTCTAGACGTTATGCATTCATTGAATTTGAACATGAAAGAGCTTGTGAAAAAGCTTATCATGTATTACAATGCTTGGAGGTGATAAATTGAATGTTATAGAGGGCGAATCGATTACTGGTAGATGGTTACCAAATATTGGTGGATTACGAAAGAAGCAGAACCATGAAAGGTTGGAAGCCAAGAAGATTAGGTTTTCTCTTTCACACATTTCCACTCCCTCTCCATGATAACATTTAACAAAGGTGGGGGTCTTGGAGGAAGAAAGCAATCTGGACAACTCAGATTCGGTGGTAGAGATCGTCCCTTTAAAAATTCGTAATTTCCCCACACCGCCCAACAGCAAAACAGCACTAATAAACCGAAAATAGACCTTATACAACCAACAAAAGCCGAAGAGACGATGGTTGGCGTCGATTGGCACGGGATTAGAATGGGTTTGGCCCCATCCCTTCTTCTCCATCTCCCTTAGTAATCATTTGTTCATAATACACTCCGCTTGGACCTTCAGCTTCTTCTGTCTGGTCTTCCAACAGCCATTCTTCAGAGAACTTTTTGAATTCCTCTTTGTCTTCGGGTTTTATTTGCAAGAGTTCTTGTAATTCAACTGCCCCCAATCCTGCCATGTCCAATACATCCACTGGTTTTCTTAAAAACTGCTCTCTTGCTTGTTGCGGATTCCAGTCATCTTTTAGAACAATATCCGATCGCTTTTCCAAAATGGCTTCAATGCTCCCCAACTCTTGAATCAATCGGAGTCCTCGAATAGGCCCAATTCCTGGTAGTGTAGAACTGAAATCAGTGCCACAAAGTATGCATAAATCGACAAATTGAGCTCGGTTTAACTTTAATGCTTCGCGTGCTTTTAATGGATCGACTTGAAGGATAGAGCTATGTCTGGTCTTTGGGTCTCCACTAAATACGTGTCTTAGCATTAATCCATCTCCAAATGCCACCACATCCAAGTCCTCAGATACAGTTCCGTTAGCTATTCCCATCTGAGAAAGCGTAGCACATAATGAATCCGCTTCCACTTTATTACTGATAAACACTGGCATTCCTAGATATTCCAATAATTCCTTGCATCTGGCCACATGATCGTCGGTTACTTTCTTTGCTCTGGCCGATAGAGTGACGCAAGAATTGTGGCTTGAGGTGTAGACGTAGCGAAAAGTTTCATAAGCACGGTCTATTTGACCAGAAGTCAAGCGATTTACTAAATGCTGGTAAAAGCGATTTTCCAATTCTTGATTGTATCGCTCTCCTTGTAGGATCAACTGAGTAAAACCTTCTTCAGCTTCATCTTCATCCTTTTCTACGTCATGTTTTGACGGCTTTATCCTGGTAATGGCTTCAATCTCTTTCAACTCTGTTTCGGTAGTTTTGGCCTCCTGCATGCTTTCTTTTAGAGTTTGAATAACCGTAAATTCCACTCCTTTTTCTTCCCTTGCAGCTTCATCTTTCTTGGCTTCTTTAACTTCTTCTTCTTTTTCAGCTGCTTTCTCTATTTCCACAACTCCTTCCGCTTTAGCTACTTCTTCAATTACTTCCACTTGTTTTTCTACTTTAGTTACTTCTTCAACTACTTCCACTGATATCCCCTCATCTCTGATAGCTATTGTGGGGGCAGGGGGTATCATCTTTACACCAGCATTCATATCCTTGGCACTTTCCCAACAAGAATTCCCCACTTGTTGAATTACATTTTTATCTTTATCTTTCAACTTTAAAAGCCCCTGCTTAACCTTTTCTAACCGCTTCAACCGCTTTTCGGAAGCAGCAAGCTCCAATTCTGCCCTTTGCTTCAAGCTTTTCCTTCTTCTTACTTCTCGCGCCTTAGCGGCTGGTCTTTCACTACCATCAAAGATAAATAGGGGAACAATGTTATAGCGACGAAGTGTACGCGTTGCTTGAAGAAAGAACTGCAAATGCGGGTGAGGATGGAAATAGGAAGCATATAGAGCACGATGTAGGAATATATGCGCGTCTATAGCCAGTATCCGATGGTGGTAATGGTGTGGAGGATGCAGAGTCAAAGAACTTGGTGCAAACCGCTTTAACAGAGCAGTTAGATTTCTTACGCCCATATTTAAGAGTTGTAGTATTATCACGTGAGAGTTGTTTATGTGCATTCATTATGGCATCACTGGGGTGAAGGGTTTAAAAGGGTGGATAGTTCCCCTTTTCTCAATGGTCAAATCTTACGCATATATTCTCTACGCGCTTTTCTTTTCTCACGCTCTTCTCTTTCTCCTTCTTTTCATACCACTCCTTCTCTCTCTCTCTCTCTCTCTCTCACACACTCTCTTTCACCTCATGAGTTCCTCTCACGAACGTCCTGTCCAATCACCAAGACACACTTCTTACATTCCTGCTGCTCCTTATCCTCCTTATCCAGCCACTTCATACAATTCTTACAATAACCAGTCTCACCAAAATGCCACTGCAGCTAGTTCTACACAACTCGCTCCGGCTTACTCACTCTATTCAAACCTGCCACCACATCCCATGGTTGGTATGCCTCCTCCTCATTATGCTATGGCATCTTATTATCCTGCGGTATATCTACGGCCTCCTACTTTTCCGCAACAATACGTTGCTCCTCCTGCCCAGCCCACCACCTACAGCTATCCTAATAGTGACTCTCTGCCTCCAATCCCTACCTTACCACTGGAGAGCAAGTCTAGCTCTCCTAGCGTAGAACATTATTTACCAACAGTTAATTCGTTAGAAGATGATGCGCATATCGCTAGCAGACGAGTATTTGTCGCTGGATTGCCAGCAGATTACAGTAAAGTCGCCATGCTTAAGTTATTGCATGAAAGGTTATCTATTCAGGAAAAAGATACCGTAGGTGTAGAAATGCGTACAAGTCCTTTTGAGGATAATTCTTTCACCTTTATTGAGGTTACTTGCAAAAACCTGGCTGCTCAAGCTGTTCAGGCTTTGGAGAATACTAGAATTGGTCCAGATAAATTTATGTAAGTTTTGACATTACTTTCTATTAGTAACTTTAATAGTCGTGCTTGTGTTTGTGAAGAAGGGGAGAACCATGATAGGCTTCGTAGCTTGTTTATATCAAATGCTCCTGGTCCTTGGCGCCTGGAACAATTTCGCGAAAATTTGGCGAAATATGGCACTATTAGAGATATTGCGTATTTTCCCGAACGTCGATATGGTTTTGTTCATTTCTTCAACCCAGATGATGGCCGAGTGGTACTACAATCTCTCATTCTTGACTAATATTATAGGCACTTTGGGATTTAAATGGTCGTATAGTGCTGAAAAGAAGATTAGAGGTTGAAGTTGCACATGTACACAATAGCTTAAAAAGGCGTGAACCAGTTATCAAAAGGAAAGAATTGGCTGCGGCTATAAATTCCACAACCAAGACCACCGCACCAACGAATTCGACCTCAACTACCATCACTTCAGTGCGAAGTAAATATGATCCAACTTCATCAGTTCAAGAAGATCATGTAACTGCCTCAAATTATGGCAATAATCTGAATAATTCATTTGTTCTTCATGTTAAGAATTTGGATGATGTTGAAGTTCCAACTACGGCAGCATTGGCTAAATATTTTTCCGGGTTTGGAACTTTGACCCACTGTCGCTTGGAAACCTATCCAGGTACCTCTATAAGCAAGGGCTTTGGATTTGTTTGGTATCAAAATAAGATTGAAGCCGAAACTGCATTGGGAGCGATGGACAAGTTGGTGATTGGTTCAAAGCGAATCTTTGTCAACTGGGCTGAAAAGAAAGAAGATAGACAACGTAGACTGCGGGAATTCTTTCAG
Source organism: Zoophagus insidians (assembly GCA_004114325.1). Lineage (NCBI taxonomy): Eukaryota > Fungi > Zoopagomycota > Zoopagomycetes > Zoopagales > Zoopagaceae > Zoophagus > Zoophagus insidians. The sequence continues at coordinate 11,751 of QZWR01000136.1, forward strand.
AACCAAGAGTTCAACGGAAGTCAGGATGAAATTTCTAACCCGAAGAGCACTCCTGATAGTCCTCCTCCTCGTGCTTTAGATATTGATCCTCAAACTCCCAAAAATGAGCCTCAAAAATCCCCATATATTGTTACTCCCTTACCTAAGAAATTATCCTCTTCAGAATGTTTGAGGACTGATCATATGAATACTGCTGGAAATTACACCAAGCACGCGCTGGTCGTGGATCAACAACAGTTTGAAGAATATGAAGGCGCGTTATCTAACGTTTATGGTCAAGGAGGGAGACCATCCTCAGAAGCGGATTATAAAAATCTCTCGATTAAAGACGATGAAGAAATGAAGCGACCAAAGAGTGCTTCAAGGATTCATTCAAACAAACGCTTTCCTGCCATGAAAAACAGACAGGAATGACCTGGTTAATAAACCAATGTTGCGTATTTTCTCTTTTAAACCTCATTTATAGGCCAAATTGGTTTGACATCAATGTCATATGGGTCAGCCAAAAGTCCTATTCTTATTCTCTCCAACCCCGCCCAGGCAATCATTACAGCATTGTCTGTGCATAATTCCTTTGGTGGAACATGGAGAGGCAATTCGTGCTTCTTCGCAAGCTCATCCAATCTACTCCGATTGTCAACACTTTACTTTGAACACTAACTTTTCACGAATTATCGAATTACTAGCCACACCACCACTCACCACCAGGGCCTTCAATCCCATGCCCTGACACTTGGTGATACAAAGATTGAGCTTATCTTCCAGGTGCTGACAGACGACTTGATGAAACGCCCTGGCAATAGCAGACTTCTCTGCACCAGTCAGGGCCAATCTCAGTACAGCCGACTTTAATCCAGAAAAGCTAAAGGCTCGTTCTTTCCTCCAAGTCGATTTGGATAAAGGAACGGGTAGTGATATATCCCCCCTGGCATCAGGACAAGTCAAGGCAAGTTGTTCTAGTGCTGCACCTGGTCCAAGCTGAGGATGCCAAGGAATGCCCAAACTTCTGGTTACCTTGTCAAAGGCTATCCTTCCCTCCCCTCAGTTACTACTTATTGCTTAACAAAATACCTTCACCAACAGCATCATCCAATGTATTGGCCATGATTTCATGGGTATAGGCATTCTTGCTCAGCACTACCATGGTATGTCCTCCCGATATTAGTAGGCCAAGAAACGGGAATTCTGGTCTTGGTTTACTCGTCAGTCTTGCTGTTAAAGCATGCCCCAGCATATGGTGGATTCCTAAAAGGGGGATTCTTTCCTCATCCTCCCCTCACCTTTACAAAGAAAACCTACTGATGAACTGCTGCTAAACTTTTTGCTGCATTTAAACCAACCGCTAAACAGCCTGGCAACCCCGGTCCCCTAGTAACTGCAATATAGTCCATCGCCGTTATACCCATTCCAGCCATCCCCAGAGTCTCTGCCAGTAAGCCAGGTAGTTGTGCAGTATGTGAATGCATTGCCAGATTGGGCACAATTCCTCCACTTTTTTCATGTATCAAGTGTTGAGAACGTCTGCAATTGGCCAATATTTCCCCATCACTGGTAACCACAGCACAAGCTGTATCATCACAAGAAGTTTCTATCCCCAGCACAACTAGTTTCTTGGTGGAGGAAAATGCCCTTTGATAAAATTGGAACAAAGGCAACCGGTGAGGGAAGCGTCTGGGATAAAACATCATTGTTACTCCACAATAGCAAAAATGTTTACCTTTGAAAGAAAAGAAAAGTCAAAGGAAGCTCTCGGTCGGGGAATTGAACCCCGGTCTCCCGCGTGACAGGCGGGGATACTCACCACTATACTAACCGAGACATCCTAATATATGGATTAAGTTTATTTACATTAAAAAACCTCTTCATTTTAAAATGATATTTGATCGACCAAAATATCCTGTAATCCAAGTCTATCCAGTCTCATTTAACTGGAGATTCATCGAATGAAACAAGAAATATAAAGAATTTAATTGCTTGATACTGTTTGATCGGCACTTGCTTAAAGGTTTACTCTTTGTTGCTATATTGGCTTAAAAGATTCATATATTGAAAACTGATAATGTGTCAATGAGGTACTCAACAAATAATCACAATGAATGGGAGGTTGGAAATCCTTCCTTAAAATTAGTCAACTATTAATAAAGGACGATGTTTACAAAGTGAGGTATTCAAACATTTTGAACAATAAAGTGGTATTACCCTGAACGGAATTATAATTACCCGATCCTGATGTGAAAATAATTAGTGTTTTGAAAAATAAATAATCTCACAATTTTTTTTATTTGTTTCGGAAATTGATTTCTCTGAGCTATTTCTCCTTTTGGATGCTTCATTAAGGTAACACCAGGGTTAGAGAGTACTTCTCAATAAAGATAATGATCGAAAATTGTTTCAAGCAAAACGTGCTTCCTAAACCTACGAAGAGTATATCAAGGCATGGTTGGTGGCTTGAACAGATAATCTTTACTTCTTCTTTTTCTTTCTCCTCTTAGAACTTTCCCTCAACACCTCACGCGAACCACACGAATCACACACCCCACGAAAACAACAAACAAACCGACAACCCTTCAACCACATTCCACGAACTTTTTGATCATGAACTTTTCTACGCTTTCCCTTTTCACTTTGCTTCCTTTCCTCTTAAAACTTGCTGTGGCTCAAGGTGAAATGCCTTCCTGTACTCAAATCACCACTAGAAGAGAGTGGCGCATGAATGACTTGAGTTTTAGACGACGCTACATCAGTGCAGTCAAGAACATGCAGGAAACTGGCGTCTATGATAAATACCCCTCGCAACATTACGAGTTAAATACAAGGATTCATGGAAATGCCGTCTTTTTGCCTTGGCACCGGTACTATGTTTACGTATTTGAAAAAGAAGTGAAGCAGAGAGACAATACGCTATACCGATTATGGTGGGTATCATTACCTTGATTTAGACCGCGAGGAGAGAGTTGTCGCCGATTCGAGCTATTCCCTGCCTGGTTATTCAAGTATCAGTGTTAGCGATGTTCTTGACTCTCGTTCATTATGTGTTGAATATGAGGAGTTGAGTTCAGGGGAGAATGGCATTGCTCCCAATCTTAGACCAAGTCTTGAGCAAGAAAAGGAAAGAATTCAAGAATCCGATTTACGGGATACTTCTACCATTCTAACCCGCGTCAGAAATTCCTCTCCGGCTCTAAATACGGCGCAAGGAAGGAGACTTATCAAGCTGAGATCGGTAGAACCACTCTTAGATGACTGGATAAAGATGAACTTTTTAAATGCCACCTTTGTTAGAGAAAACGAAGCGAGGATGAATCGTATTGTCGAATCGTTGAATCGAATCAAGGGATTTGTCTCTCCCTCTGCCCTTTGGAATCGTCCAGATATGTTTCAAGTGTTGGTGGAAGATTTCGAAGTTCGTTCCTTTGAAGCAACTATTATTCCAAATGCCACCAAATTCAAGGCTACAGTTTTGAATGCCTCGGATCCGGCCAAGACGTTTGTTTCGCTAAAGAGCAAAATCATCAATGTGGCCAATAAAGATCTTGTCGTGCCTTGGCCCTTGGTCAGGTCACAGGTAGTGAAGGTCATTGGAGGAAAAGCTGTAAAGCAATTGGAAGCGTAATAAAATTCCCCATCTTTTTTTTGAAATTCTGTCTTTTTTTAACTACCAAGCCTGATTCAATTATATTCGGTAATTACTACACTTTTGTTTGTTCTTGACAAATTCCCGTGCTAGTCAAGTAAATATGGAAAATGGGTTAAATCAAAATTTTAAATCTATTGCACAAGAATTTCAATCATTTTTGGAGGTTTATCTCTGCTTTGTATAAGCAATTTTTTCACGCATATTGATAAAATAGATGATTCCATTCAAGAGCCCGGCAAAGGTATAAAAAATACCTTCGATTAGATATACCCACCAGTACTTGACTGGACTCACGCCTAAAGTGTCCAGGACGGTGGTGGCCAGAACAGGGATCCAGATAAACCAATTAGCAAATAGGTAACGTTGAATTCCCTTTAGAGCATTCAGCCTTATCGAGTGAGAATGATCTATTGCACCGGATTCCTTGGTAGTTGCTAGGTTGGTGGTTGGAAGCCTGGCTAGGAAATAGTCATCATCGTCGTCGGGTGAAGATCGAGAAACATGGCGTTTTTTCGAACCTGATTCTTTGCTGGACAGCTGAGAATGTTCAATATTGTCCGAAGGACAGACCAAGATGGAAGTACATTCAGTGGAAACACGACGATTTTCAGAGTCGCTACTGATGCTGGAAGGCTTGAGGATGGGTGGGATGTATGTATTGGAAATGGTATCTATCTCCAAAGTTTTAGAATCTTCTTCGTCCAGCGATTTCTTATGATCCTCCTGTTCTTGGGTAAACAATTTTACTCGCATAGAATTCCTAGCTGGAAGGTTATTTGACTGTAATATACCAGCACCAGTAGCAGATGGTTCTAACTCATTGACTGCCAGCGTCAGTTTTTCCGTAAAACTTAGTGACAAAGCTTCGTGATGTACCGTATACCTAGACCTAGAGGTTACTTCGTCCAAAGCGGGTGAAACCTGAGGTGATGGGTTGTCGATATTCAAACTATTTTTTCGATAATATTCCAGCGAATTCTGAATAATAATGCATGACTTGAAGTAAAAATAAGCAATTAGCAAGAGAACGGGAGCCTTTAAAAGCAATTGCAAATAGCCACTTAGTGCAAGCAAGGAAGCATCGTGACTATAGTTGCACCAAAAGTATCCGCTTCCAAAGACATCCAAGTAAACATAGGTCACAGTAATAGCAGCGGAAATAAAAAGCAACAAGAGCAACATTTTCCATTCCAAAAAGCCAAAATCGGTAGAAACCCCATGGCAACATCGACGATATACATTTATAGACATGAGCAGTTCCAGGTAGAAGTAAACATTAGAGATGAAAAACTGGATAGAAGCGGACGTAGGACAGGGAAAGTTGAGCGATATGTGTAATGCGGTAGCAATAAACGAAACAAGCTGCAAAAGCGATATGTATAGAGGGTATCTTTGAGCGGTGGAGTGATAAAGTCGATTAATTAGAATGTGGGCGAGAACGCCAATTACCATTAGTAGGGAAATTACTTGAATTACGGTCAGTGTAATAGTCATGAACAGTTGTAGTGAATGAGGCAGAACTTCTTTCATAGTTCTGTGTGTGGTGAGTGTGGTATGGTGGCAGTGGGAGTAATGAATTTTTTTAATCAACTATTTGGAAAAAATCTCCAAATTACAACATGTAACCTCCATCTGGTATTACAGTACAAGTTTGGGGACCAATTCAAGAAGTAGTACAAAATAGAGTATACTGTACACGAGGGAATGAAAATAATGATTTCTAGTTATAACAATGATGAAAATTATTGTACTTCCTTCACATTTGAAAGATTAGGACAAATAGAGTTAATCATAGCAGTTTAAAGAGAAGAGAGACATTTAAGAATATTAAAACTGAAACGTTATTACAAAACAAGAACTAATTGATCATCAACTATAGTACGAGAACACATGTAGAGAGAGAGAGAGAGAGAGAGAGAGAGAGGTGCTAATATCGTAATTCCTTTGTTAGACGGGACTTTTCACGCAAATTGACAAAGTATATAATGCCGTTGAGTAAGCCAGAAATACAATAAACCATCCCTTCTGTCCAATACACCCACCAATACTTGACTGGATCATTCAACGAAGCCTCCAACAGGGCCATTATCAGTACAGGCGGCCATATAAACCAGTTAGCAAAGAGATATCTCTGTATTCCATTCAGAGCATTTATCCTTAGCGCATAGCTGTAGCGAAGATTGGGATCGGATGAAACGACGGAAACGGGTCGACTTTTTAGCCCAAAACTAGATAAAGATTTTTTAGAATATCGATTTTCCAACGTTGAATTGTTATGATCAAGTTGTGGAATGCAGTTCAATTCCAAATCCTTTACATCGAACTCGACGATGGTGGAAGTGGCGGCGGGCTGGATTGAACAAGAAGTCATTTCTGCATCTTTATAGACATCTTGTTCCAATTCTTGGGTAGTGGCAATAGTACTGGTGGTAGCAGTAGCCTTAGGCAAGTATAACTGAGTAATACTATCATTATTAGTGCAAGGTTCCCGATGCCTATCATTTAAGGTGTTTACAGTATTTTTAGGGGTTCTGCAGAAATTTTCAGGTTTTACGGAAATCGCCACGGGAAGGGAGGGGAGAAGGATAACCTCAGTATTTCTGTACAATTCCAAAGACTTTTTAATAACTCTTGACGCTTTGGCATAAAGAAAGGCAACCACGAAAATGAATGGCATTTTCAACAAGAAATGCAGGATGGCGATGTAAAGGGCAGCAGGGTTTTTATAACTGAAGCTACACCAAAAGGGGCCATCTCCAAAAACATCCAAATAGGCATACATCAAGGTAAGAATGGAAGCAGCAAAGAAAGTAGCGATGATTAATCTGTAATCAAGGATTCCGCAAAAGGTTGATATTCCATGACAACAGCTACGATACACCACAATGGCCATGAAAAACTCCAGGTAGAAATAGACGGTTCCGATGAAAAATTGGACCATAGCGATTGGAACGCAGGTCAAATTTAGCCCAGTTTGTAACCCAGAACCAAGAATGGAAAATAGTTGAATGACTGAGATGTAGAGCGGATATCTTTGTGTGGTTGTATAATAAAGCCTATTCTTGAATATATGCCCAATTACACAAATCACCATTATCAACGAAAACAGCTCGGCTGCACCCAAAGTTATCTTCATGAATAAAACTTGAGATTTGGGGAGATTCATGCCCTTTCCTTCTCCTTTGTGGATGTGGGTGGGTTTTATTAAATGTTAAAGTGTTACGCCAAGAAACGTAAAAATATGGTGAGAGTGCGACCCACAACTACCATCAGATGCTGGAAAAAGAATTTAATATACCCAATTCAAGTTTTTTTACAACGTGTATTCCGCACGAAGTTACGAAGTTTATAAATTTCCTTTTTAGTGCAGCACTGTTTCACTGGTTTTTAATATCGGAACCAATCACTACTATTTAAGAAAACCAGATATTTTCAAGCAGAGTCCAGGACCTTTCTTGAATTACATTTGTATCATTATCACCAATTATTACAATTAAAATTAAGAATATTGCCTTGAGTGCAAAGGATTAAAATATTTGCTCTATATATAGAATACTCCCCAAGTGGGAGAGAGGAGTATGAATGGAACTTGAAGCTATATTACGTAAGACACATGATAGGTTTAAGAATAGGAAGAGGAGTGGGAAAAATCCCTTTTCAAAACAAATTTCTCTTTCAACGGACCTTTGTTACAAAAATGACCGAGGAAGCACACTTTTATAACTTTACTGTAAACGACATTGATGGCAAGTCCGTGAAGCTCGAAGAATACCGCGGAAACGTCGTGGTGGTGGTCAACGTCGCGTCCAAATGAGGTTTGACTAAGCTGAACTATGAGCAGCTAGTTCAGCTAGATCAAAAGTATAGAGAGAGAGGTTTGAGGATCTTGGCCTTTCCTTGCAACCAGTTTGGCGGACAGGAGCCTGGCACCGCGGAGGAAATCAAGCAATTCACTCAGGGATTTGGAGTCGAGTTTCGCTTGTTTGAAAAGATCAACGTTAATGGTTCCGAAGCAATTCCCTTGTTCAAGTTTTTGAAAAAACGATTGACGGGCTTTTTGTTGAACGATATTAAATGGAATTTCACCAAATTTGTTCTCGACAAGACTGGAGAACCCATCAAGCGTTATGCTCCCAATGAAGAACCCTTCAAAATGGAGCCGCTCTTGGTGGAATTGCTTGAACAATAAGCTGGTGGTGAGTGGGCGTAATAATGCACCTTGGTATGAAGGTATTGACCTAAACAGTTTTCTGTCGTCATTATCCTGAACAACTTTTATGTGTCGCACTACTTCGCTCGCTCTAAGCTGCCAATAAATCTATTTGTCCAAATATCCTGGCTGTCGTTAAAAGTACCAAGTCTGCAGTCATCTTTGTAGTAATATCCTCTCCTCCCTATCCGTCGCGATCATAAGTAGCAGTTCTCAAGACCATAGCATGAAGGAAATACCTTTCGCAATTGCATTACCTTTCTGCACAGAGTTCGTAGAATTCCTATTTCTTCTGGTTTCAACGGCTCTTCCACTCGACAATACAACGAAAATAACCATATCGACTGCTCATTTTAACAAAAAACCAGCCATAATTACCTGTTGTTTTGATATGGGAAAAGAGAGTGAATCAACATAACTCTCCAATAAGGTTATAACCGTTGACTGCGTCCTAGACTCATTCAGTTTACGAATTGGGGAAAGGCAAAGAGGCAACCTGATGTAATGCCGCTAACAATCCAGGCGTTGGGGGATTCTCATGTCTCGTAGCATTGGAGGATATCCACTTCGCCTCTATACCTCTATCATCTATAGGGTATTCTCGGATTTCCTATTCCCCCCCCCTCGCAAGTCAAACAATTAATGGTGAAGGATTACTTGACGGAATTCGCGAAACAAGGCCAAGGTGTTTTCTTCCCATTCATTATCCCAATTATCTTGGTATCGTTCAGTTCCCATGGCTTGGGTCAAGGCGACTTGAAGCCATTTCGACGTTGGTGGTGCCGTAGTAGCAGGAGGAGGTTGCTCAGACGTAACTGCAAAGGGACAAGCTTCGGCTTCTCGTCTATCCCGCCCGCTCTCAGCAATGTGTTGCTAATAAAGGACAACTACTTTACTAGCAACAGATAGTCTGCGCCCTCAGTAGGAGGATATTGTTTGGGAAGTGAGAGATTCTTATTGATTGGTAAAACTCCAGCAGATTGCATTTCAAGAAGTCAAGAATTTATTTATTGGCAAGTTCCTTGAGCCCCCATGCGACGTGGTGAACGGTAAACACAGGTTCCTGCCACACATGCAGGCGGATAACGGATACTTCCTCCACATTTGTCTCCCAAGTAGGCGGCTGGGTAACACATTCCCGAGCTACCAGGCCGAGTCACAGTAGGTTTGATGCAGGTCAGACCTGGGCCACATTGGGGAGAAGGAAAGATGGCAGCACCGCAGGCCTCTCCCAGAGCAACCTGTCGACAACAGATGCCAGGAGCTCCGGGTTGTGGAGTCTGACAAGTCAGATTGTCGTCGCAGATGGGACCAAAGCGAAGACTGGGTCGGCATTCCTTGCCCTCACCGACGATAAGGACACTTTGACCGGTGGCAATGCTGGCGGTCAAGGCGAGAGTAGAAAGTAGAGAGGAGAGAAATTTCTTCATGATGGGATTTATACTTTATCGTTGCTGTTGTAAAGGAAATCGTTAAAATTGCGATACTGTAAGTGCAGAATTGTTGGTGGAATTGGCCTTTTCTACTTCCAATTCGGTGTTTCATTTTCCATCCATTATAATTCTCTTACAGTACAATTCGTCCCTAACAGCGGAATGTCCGTGGTGGCTGAATATTTACCCAATCTCCAGACTTTACATGTCAGTTTGTCCAATGCTGCACTCACCAACCTGGACCTTTGTTCAAACATCTTGGTGCTGTCCACCAATGTGGGAATTCTGAAAATTCCCCTTCCTGCAAGTCATTGCAACCAGTCATCTTGCCATCAAACCAGCATGGAGGATCATGAAGCCATCGTGTTCAAGCAAGCAGGACCACCTTTACGATCCCCACGTTGGTGTCCTGGTACATTCCGAGACATGGCTGAAGTAGCCAAACTTTATTGTCGATATTGCAACACACTCCTCAGCAAAGATTTGACCAAAATGATTTTCAAGGAGTTGCCATCGCGCGATTGGAAAGAAATGGCTGATTTCTGGATCTGTCATCAATCCCTCCTGGCTGGTGATTTCTGGTCCAAACAGGAATTTTCTCCCAGTCCTGGTATTGTCCTAATGGGACTGGATTACTTGTCTTTTATTGAATCGGATCTTTATAACATCAAGGTATGTGTGTGTATATGGAGATGGTGGGTGGACAGGATTGAGAAAGAAAACTTGCACTTTTAAGCTTTAAGTGCCGAGTTGATACCTCGATCCCAGAATATTGTGGTTGTACCAGAGGATTTCACTCGCTGGGTTGGTCAAGCCAACTCCTTACTCGGTTATTACACCAGCCTACATTTTACTTCACCTTTAATAACTAATCGCGTCGTGCAGGTGTGTTTGAACAAACACAGAGGTTAATCCGCACAAGTTTAGGTAGTAGAAAAGGAGGAAGTGGTGAGTTCTGATGGAAGTACCAATGAATCTGAGCGTAGAATCATTTGCATGGAATGTAGCAATTCTTTAGGCGTTGCTAGAATAGAACAAAAGTAACTCTTCCTCTTCTGACACTCAGTAGTAATAGTAATTCCTGTACTATTAACCTATGGAAATATCAATTAGCATATCAAACATTGGATTTAAAAAAGTATGTGTGTGGTTGATATACCTATAACTGGTAGTAGTAATACCATGGACTTTGTGGTAATTTTGGGTCTACATTTATTGGAATCAGCACAAAATCAAGCAACTTGGCGGTTTTATTTGGGCAATTTATCCACTTCTCAATTGGAACTTCTAGTTAGTCTCTCTCTCTCTCTCTCTCCTCTCGAATGCTAATACGGAAAAGTAGATATGGGTAATGAATCCCAAGGTTACTGTAACTTTGCCCTCGCTAGAACCAACAAAAGTAAAGTACATAACCTTTGAAGGATTAAAGGTGCTTTACAAGTCGGTCACTTCTGCTGAAAATGCTACTCAAACAACGACATTTTGGTATGAACAGGAACAGTGTTCACAATTAAACCAATTTCTTAAACATTCCACCGCTCAACTCCCAAGTTCCAGGAGACAAATGAAGGGACATAGTAGTGGGTATATTCCAACTTTTATGTATTAAATATTTCTCTTTTAATGTGACACATTTTTGTGACTATGACTACTACAGGTTTTCCAAGCTTACCAACAATTGATGATCTCGCGATTGCCAATTCCTAACCTCCCTTCTACCCACATGCGTGCTCACTCCTGATATCAACCAGACCGTTAGAGCCAGCTCAATCAAGATATATCCATAGCCCCATCGTAGTTCATGCGTCCAATCGGCCAAGGTTGCCGTGACCAGAGGACCTATCCAAGCACTACCTCTACCGGTCAAAGAATAAAGCCCAAAGAACTGCGCTTCTTTTCCTGGCGGTAGTAGCTCAGCAAACATGACTCGCGCATAAGATTGTATTGCTCCCAACAAAAAGCCATTGTAAACGCTGACTACCCATACCTCCCAGGTCTGGTTAAGTCCAATAGGCGCTACAAATCCCATCAATGCATAGGCAGGAATCAAGCAGTAGAGAGAGGAAAGAAGTAACACGGTATCACGCGTCGTTAGTTTAAACTCGCGCTGTAATTTTAGCCAAATGTGTGTTCCAGCAAAGGCCGCAAAGGGGGTAACTAAAGCAGCCAGAGCTATTTCTGCCTCTGGCATGTTCAACTCCGCCTTTCCGTACATTACTGACAGTGTAACCAGGGTGGTCAGTCCATCAGAGAGGAAAAACCAAGCCAATAAAAATCTCAGAATTTGAGAAAGTTCCTTTAGAGATGAAATGGTTGAAATTGCTACATGTTGTTATTATTTCAGGTAAGGAAAAGGTGGTTTACTTTGTTTCCATGAATACCAAAGGTAGTTTTCTCCAAGGGGAAGAGGAGGTCCAGGTCTGGAAGGAAGTCTTTTCCAAGTAATCAGCGTAAAGCAAAGCCACCAAACACCAGCAATTCCACAGCTCAAACGCATGCTGGGCAGGTTTAATTATAAGCCCAAAAGAAAAGAATACCTAAAAACCGTTTGTCCCAACTGGCGAACCAACCAGGCACAGATAAATAGCACACCCACACCAGCAGCATAACCATAAGCCATGCCATAACTACTAATGCCATTTCCAACGCGTTCTTCTACTTTTATGACCATTTCAGCATCCTCTCTCCCACCAGACAATTCCACCGCAGCCAGACGAGAAGGATGATATCTCGTGAGTTGAGGCAAAAAGGCATAATAAAAGACAAAAGAAGCGCCATAACAAATCCCTGAAACCAAAGTAACCAAAGAGATGGTTGCTAATGAATCGACAAAAAAGTATGAAATCGACACTGTAGCGCCCAAAAAGGCGAAAAGCAATAAAAACGACTTTCTCCAATCTACCACAACCAACCAATTAATCATTATCATTAACGAGAAACGTACAGCCATGGTCAGCGAGACTAGAAAGGGAAATAAATAGCAATGCCTGACAAAGGACACACAGACTATTGATAAATAAGGGAAGTGCACTAGTATCAATCCAAAAACCTCCGATTGGGAGAATACAATTGGTGCTGTTTTTCGCACATGGCGTAAGCTTGTCCAATTGAAATGCTTGAGAAACTGCTACTTCTTGCAAGATGAGTGGAGCAAATAGTGCCAATACCACTACTCCAAAGGGTTCACTCTATCTCCATCCAAGTTTAATGATATCTTTCAAGGTAAAACTTACCGCAAACGAGTATGAATACCAGCCGTCCAACTCGGCTTCAGTAACGGTGGGTAGATTGTCGTCTGAGGGCCATAAGCTCTGATTCTCGGGATCTCGTAGTAACAGCGATGATTGCTTCGTAAAAAAAGATGGGGATTTCCTTCCAAATTTAAAGGGAGAGGGCGGTAGTGGTGGTGGTGAGGTGGTCATTTCTAGGCCGTGAGTAGTGAGAGATTAGGTTGTGAAAAAATTGAAAGGAAAAATTATTTCCTACTAAAAATAAATCCACTTCTGAATAATTAGAGTGGACAGGGCACTAAAGGAATGGTGAATATCCATACAAACTTCAATTTTATTAAGCTTAGAGCATTGATTAAACAAAAATCACAATTTACTACCACTTCTCGTAAGTAAGTGAGAATGGTTATAATCGACGATACACTGGTGGAGTTCCAAGGCTGTAGGATTCTCCACCTCCATCTTTATGGTCATCAGGGGTCGTCGATAGAGAGGCAAGACTATCTAGCCGAACATATCTCGGATCAGCCTTTTCAATCGGTTTAATGATTTTGACCAATTCAACTAGGGCTTGTCCAGAAACAGTTGCTAGGATGACCACAGAAACAATGCCCGAATGAAAAGACATGGCCATCAACATGATGAAATAACGAAGGATTACCAGAAATGCATAGAGTAGCATCTTGCAGAAAAGGTTGATCAAGCCGCCTTTTTTAGCGGTGTACTCTCCTTCGCTCCAGTGAGAGAGCAGACGTTCAGTCAATCCCATGAAAAACAAAGCAGCATAGGCTAGAAACAGGCTGGGAGTGGAAGAGAGTGGAAAGCTTTCAAATAAGAAGTAAAGATTCTCTGAATTGGAGTGGAATACTGGTCTAACACGGTGTGACATGGTTGGGGAGACTTAAGTGAGTAAAAGATGATGATCCTAATTCGGACAATATTTTATTTTCCTGATTATAATAATAATTCTGATTTATTGAAAAGCAGTAAAATGATAATTTGATTTATACAGCATCAGCAGCCTGGACAATTATCGATTGATTTCTGTTAATAACCTACAATGGACTATTCCACTAGTTCAAACTTGATGTTCAAGGCTTTGGGGACAAGCAATCCTGGTGATTCGAATCCCAGTGTCTCATTCGGATTAGCCAGGGACCATTTAAATCTTCTCAACAACATGCTCAGAATCACCCGTTGTTCCAGAATCGAAAATTGCATGCCCAGACCTATCACAATTATTTCACTCAGTAAGGAATGACATACAAATTCGTTTTCCATAACTAAAAGTCAGATAGTTCTTTGGTTGAGCTGTGCTGGTTGAATCCTCCATAAATCTGTCCGGATTAAAAGTATCTGGGTTTTCCCATACTTCAGGGTCACGATTGATTTGCCATACATTGACCGAAACTATGGTATCTTTGGGGATAATTCGACCATCAGGCAAAGTAACATCAGCTGTTGCCTTGCGATGGCCTATTTGTGTTACTGATGGGTATAACCTTTGGCTCTCCTTGATTATGCAGAGAATGAGTGGTATATTGCGCAGGTTTTGATGAGTAGGAATTGCTTCCAGGTCGTACTGATTCATTTCTCTCACAACTTCTTGTCTAGCCCTATCTTGGATATCCTTTACACCCCAAGGTCAACTCAAGAGAGGGTAAAACTTACTGGGTGTATGGCCAACATATACAAAGCGGTAGTAAGAGCAGTGGCCGTAGTATCGTGTCCAGCAATAAAAAAGATAGTTAAATTATGCTAATCCGGATTTTAGTTCAATAAAACTGCACAAAACAGAATAAACATACCCTGATTTCTTCCATGGATAATTGGTTGTTACTTTCCTCTTCAGCATTAGCTGCTATCAGCAAGGACAACAAATCCTTCTTTTTGGTACTTTCCAAAGATTCCTTGCTGACCTCCAATTCTTGCTTTCGTTGTTCAATGGTGGCATTCAGAATAGTTTCATATTCCTCTAGCGCCTCAAAGTATTCCTTTCGAAACGGATTCCAAGCACGATCAAAAGGATAAAATAAAAGCCAAGCACTTTGTAAAATTCCTTTCATGATCTTCCTAACATGCCAATACAACGGTGCATTGTCATTCTTCATTGCCTATACATCCGTACGTTAAAACAGTTTAAACGAAAGAGGGCAATACATCAATTTTTAAATCCAACACTGATTCGGACAATACATCAAAGGTTAACCTCTTTAACCAAGAAGAAATATCCACCGTTTTCTCTTTTTCCAGAACCTCGACAAATCTTTGAACAATTCCTCCTATTACTTCTGTGGGCCAAATTCTGCTAAATGCCTTGGAAGCAATTCGGTGAAACCTCTTCCATTCTTCACCCTCAGAGGAAGCAATGTTTTTACCAAAAAACCTAGCGGCAAGGGTATTTTGAAACTTTGCTGAAGCATCAAACATCAAAAGCTTGGGAAATAACTCTATCCTGGTTTAATGTGATAAAGCGGGCAAAAACATACCTTGACTGGATAAGGATAATTTCGCCATTTCGTAATCACCGATTTGTAAAACCCAGAAAAAAAGACTATGAAACTACAAATTTTAAGATAGGTGGGTAAACAAACTAAGAGCAAAGGCTTACCAGGACAACCTTGTCTTGTTGGAGTAATGGGAAAAGGTAGGTTCTCCAAAGATCAAAGTTTGTTGACTTTTGAATCAAATGCAGATAGATTGCATAGAACGGAACTGCATTGAAGGAAGTTCTTAGGTGTTTAGGAGGTTTGCTCAAATGATGAACAAACCCTGATAGCAAAGTAATAGCAATAATGATGACTAATCCTGTAGTAATGAGAAACATTTTACCAAATTCTTGTTCATTTCAATGGGAAGTTCTTTTTAAATGTCCCCGTTAATATCACGTGTCTGTTCGGACATGAATTACTCCGCTTCTTCATTCAATGACGGGGCGAATAAAAATAACTAAAATATTCAAATTCATATATTAACCTGCTACAGGTTCAAATCGTATGTTCAATGACTTTGGAATTAGCAATCCAGAAGATCCAAATCGCAGGGTTTCATTGGGACCAGCCAGGGTCCATTTAAACCTATTCAACAGCATGCTCAAAACCACTCGTTGTTCCAAAATTGCAAATTGCATGCCCAAACCTATGTAATGTCAGGGCTTAAAAGATAAGGAGTACATTTTCTCTTTCCATAGCTATAGGTTAAATAATTCTCAGGTTGAGCAGTGGTGGTAGAATCATTAATAAATCTATCTGGATCAAATTTGTTTGGATTTTTCCAAGTTGAAGGATCTCGATTGATCTGCAAAGTATTTATCACCACAACTGTATCTTTGGGGATGATTCGACCATCAGATAGGGCGAAATCAGCTGTGGATTTACAAAGTCCGATTTGAGTAACTGATGGATATAACCTCTGACTCTCCTTTATGATACACAGGATGAATGGCATATTTCGCAAATTTTGGTGGGTAGGAATTGCGTCCAAGTCGTATTCATCCATTTCTCTCTTTACTTCCTGCCTGGCCCTATCTTGAATATCCTTTGAATCGGATAACCAGTAGATTAACAAAGATCAGGAGATTAAAGTGTACTGGATTAATGGCCAAGAGGTAGATAGAAGCAGTCAAAGCCGTAGCAGTGGTGTCATGCCCAGCCAAGAAGAAAATAGTCAAGTTATCCTGAGATAGGTCAGTAACTATGATAAAAGAGAACCCTGATTTCTTGCATAGTTAGTTGATTTTTACTTTCTTCCTCAGCATTAGCCGTTATCAGTAAAGACAACAAATCCTTCTTTTTTGTGCTTTCCAAAGATTCCTTGCTGACCTCCAATTCTTGCTTTCTTTGGTCAATGGTGGCATTCAAAATAGCTTCATATTCCTCCAACACGGCATAGTATTCCATTCGAAAAGGATTCCAAACACGATCAAATCGATGGAACACAAGCCACAACACTTTGAAAATCCCCTCCATTATAACCCGAAAGTGCCAAAATAGGGTTGCTTTGTCATTTCCCAAGGCCTAATAATCCGCACATTACAGCAGTTTAAGCGAAAGAGGGCAATACATTAATCTTTAAATCCAATACTGACTCGGACAGGACATCAAAGGTTAACCTCTTTAACCAGCTAGATACATCCACGGCCTTTTCTCTTTCGAGAACTTCAACAAACCTTAAAGTAATTCCACCAATTACTTCTGTGGGCCAAATTCTACTGAATGCCTTGGAAGCAACTCGATGAAACCTCTTCCATTCATCACCAACGGAAGAAACAATATTTTTACCAAGAAATCGTGCAGGGAGGGTATTCTTATATACACCTGTATCGGTAAATATCAATAATTTCGGAAATATCTCTGAATATCGGTGTAAGGCAAGGTTAGCTTAGTAATAGAAGTTAGCCTTGCCTTGGTTGGAGAGAATTTGCTTGGCATATTGATAATCACCTATTTGTAATACCCAGTACAAGAGACTATTAGTCTACACAATACATGAAGTGGTTTAGTAAAAGTAGTAGCAGTGAGCAACAAACAGCAATAATCTTGTCCCGTTGGAATGCAGGGGAAAGGTATTCTCGCCAAGTTTCAAAGTCCCGCATTCCTCGCAACAACCCCAGGATTATCTTGAAGGGGAGAACAGGTTTGAAAGACTTCAAATTTGCAGGAGGTCTGCCAAGTTTGATCAAAATGGCCAGCAACGGGGTTAAGCACAATAAAATTCCAGCAGCGAGAAAGAGAAACATTTACTGATGGGAGAATCCTACATTGTGTTCATTCATTTTAACCCAAGCCTTTTTTTTGAGAAGTCAGCATTATTTTCCTAATGGTCACACAAACACCACAAGTAAGAGAAGAAGTTTATAAAATCAGTTGCTCGCCTGGTATCGCTTCAGCAAAACATCCAGGCTCACTAGCGACCAAATCATCCTTGACATAATCAAGCCTAGTTTCACCCACAGTTATATGTGGGTAAAACTTATCCACTTTGAACTGATCAGGTTCTCCACCTTTTTCCAAAAACACATCAAGGACTTTTTCACGAATGTTTAACCAGACCCGCGACCAAACTCGCAAGAAAACAACCTCCTCCCCATCCTCCTGGTATAGGCCATAACAAGTAGCTCGGATGGGGGCATAGGAAATATAAGAATCCATGGCAATTCGGTTGATTTCATCCATGGTAAGGCCGACCTTGGCCAGTTGTACAAATTCACTAGGAGTTATTAGTATGACACGGGCATGGCCTGGATGTAGCAAGGGTGCAGTGGTTATCGCATCCTTGTTAAATGCCAAGGTGAGGTTAAGAGATGCGGTTTCATTCAACGTTTGCTGTAGATGAGTGGGGAATTCCTTGAAAGGAGCCCAATTGGATACCAGTAGATTGGCATCAAAGGTGTAGGATGCAGAGGGGTCCAGGCGATGGATGGATGGGCGTTGAAAAACCACCAATCTCAGCGCAAGTGCTATTTGAGCGAGTGAAAGAAGAAGAAGTAGGCCGTAGTAAACAGAATACATGCTTGAAGGTTAACAGGGTAATAATGCAGACAATAAATGAATTTTAAATTACTCATTGAAAATGAAGCTTGCTTCCTTTCACTTTCCAAATGAACGGATATTCTGTCTTTGATCGCGTCCAGCCTCAATGGCAAAGACAACACATTCGGACATGCAAGAACAAGCTACTAGAATTATCCAAATTTTATAATTTTCAACCCAATGAAGCAGCTAAGTTACCGGAGGAAGTAAGGAGAAAGTATTCAAGCCAGATGAGTGATTTGCAATTTCAGATCGCTGAAGCAAAAAAAGATCTTGCCCTAGCTGAAGTTCATGAAAGTACGTTGTGATATGTGGTATTTACTCTTTCGTGTATAGGTTTTTATGATGAGTTGCAACTACTTGGGGATGCCGATGAACTAGTTGAATATTTGAGTTCGATTGAAAATCCACCAAAGATATTACCTTATATGAAGAATACCTTTGTATCTGCTAAAAATCCAGAGACCCAGTGTTTTGGAAAAAGTCAAGTAGAGTTTTATTCCCGCGAAAGATTATGCGCATTCAGGAATCTAATCCAAAATTCAAAAAACACCCAAAAATTCGTGCTGTCTGGAACTTCTGGAGCTGGGAAATCCTACATATTGATAGCTTTGGCATGCTACTACATGTTAAAAGGGGAAAAGACTATATATTTCAGCGAAGCAGGACCTGCTCTCTGCCCAAAACATTGGAAGTTGAAAATTTTATTTCTAATCTACCAAGAATCAAGAAAAGAGAACGAAGATCGAGACAAGGATTTTGTAGAAAATTTGGAAGAATTAATTGCGTTGATAGATAACGATGTTCCTCTTGAAGCACTTTTAAAAAGATGGATCATATTGCTTCAAGATTAACTATTTTTGTTGATAAACTATACAATGTCACAAAGCTAGATATGACGGTCCTTAAGTTTACGAAAACTATGGCTCTTTTGAATAGTCTAGTTGTTTATTCATACGATGAGATATCTGATATTTTTGAACATGAAAGGTTAAACTATATTACAATAGGTTCAGGGCTAAACCAGAGAGAATTCAATGTCTGGATCAATAGGAATATTCCAGAGCTCAGCATATTTGGCGAAAATGGAGTTAAAAGGAATCCAGAGGTAATTAAGGAAATCAAGGAAATGAGGGCTGCAATTCAATACTTCACTGGAGCTGTACCTTTACTTCTTGAAAAGTTACACGAACGAACTCTGAGAGGGGAACCAATGTCTAAAAATAATTTTCGTGACTACATAAGGAATATGCGATATTTGGGGGATGTTGGTGAAATTTCATGTTCGATCAGTGACTTTTGTTCTAAGGCAGCTAATAGGAAGGATTTTGGTTTATGTAAGAAATATGCGAGAGATTGTACATTGAATCTGCCTTTGCCCAGCATTGCATCAAAATACATATATAGTAGATATTTCTATGTGACTGAGAATAAGCACAGTGTTGAAAGCGACTTCTGGGGTTCAGCAAGTTCTGGTTTTGCAAGGGAAGCTCTATTGGAACATATAAATTCTTCAGTTGCAATAATGTCGCAAGCCGAGTTTGAATTACTACAAGGTGCTAAAATTCACGCGATGTTTGGTTACTGCTTGGAAGAATTAACTAAAATTCAAAATTTAGTATTCACAGAGTTTATTCCTGTTTTCGAACCAAGTCAAATCATGCTGGTTTGGAACGGTGGAAGCATAGATGAATCATCACAGAAACCTCCAACCCTGTTCTATGAACCCAAAAGAAATTATTGCGAACCAGTTGAATACGATAATTTGTTTATTGGAGACGAGGAAGAGGTTGACGGCGATGAAGGTAGCGACGAATATGGAAGGAATATCAGGGAAATGGCAAAAATACTCGATATTGAAACGGTTGTAAAAAGGAAGAAGGAAGAAAGAGAAAGCTACAAAATTTTGGTGGACAATATAATGGGGGAAAGGAATGTAATATACTATAAAACGGCCAAAGTCAATTTTCCAGTAGTAGATGGCATAATTGTTACTAAAGATCAAATTATTGGAGTCAAATTTGCCAGTAATGAAAACCACAGTAAGCCATACAATGACTTTATCAAGATCTTGGAGGCCATTCCGAATTTGGACTGGAAGGATGGTACACATGAAATTATATATTCCTGGTTTGTTACTTCTAATTGTTGGTATGGAAAGTCGTTCCGAACGGGAACTATTAAATATTGCAATGGTGGAACGATCAAGATAGAAAGAATTTTCCTTTTGAATTATTATGACCAACTTTTTAGTAGTTCATTAGAAAGGATTGAAAAAAGAAGGATAAATGAAGTCAATGACAATGAAGCAGTCAATGGTGGGATTACCAAAAAACGAAGTCTTCACCAACAGGAGCTTCAATTTGAACATCTTCTGCCAATAGCGCTTTACCGATTCTATTCGTGCAAGCCATCCTCCTTTGCTTTAGTTTGCACCGAGTCTTTGTAGAAGAATAAATTTTTTAGTTTGTAAAGCGTGAAATAAATAAGACCTTTTCCTATATACAATGCAAATCCCAGTGTCTCTTCACTGCGCCCGGTTGGATGCTGGCGTCGTCAAGACCTATTGGGTTAAACCTATCAAAGTGGAATATTTATTCCAACGCCTCACCTAATTTTTTCGGCCAGGCGGTAGTAATAAATTATTTAATTGTGTCTTAACCCAAAAAATTTGTTAATTTAACGATGTCATCTGTAGTGCAATTGGACTGCTGTCTTTCTAATTCTGCTCACACATTTTTCTGCCACTCTATTCTGTAAACACTCTCACCTGCAACAAAAGCACTCAGAGATGAATTTTCTATTGAATTTTCTGAATTTATTGACAGATAAAAGAGACACACAAACCTACCAAAAATGGAGGATAGGTGGTATTTTGCAAATTCTAAGTTATGGAGCGAAGGGTCAAGGGCCAGTAGAACTTGCTGGTAAAAAGAGCGGAGTTGAGGATAACTATTTGAGCCTAGTAGAAAATTTGATAACTACATCTTCAAAGTTAAAACTGGAGGGTGAAAAAGAGGCCCTTTACATTGATTTCAGTTTTCCTGAAACCAATTGTATAGTGGCATCGAAAGAAAAGCTAACTGGCTTCAACTTTGCCTCTGGGATTGGTGATAAGCAAAAAATCTATGAATTGTTTATTTCGAATTTGTTGAAAAAGTTTGGGCAGGGAAGGTTAAGAAAGGTTGAAGTGAGTTTTTGTTGGATGATTGAAAGTGAGGATGAGTTTGTCCCAGATGAACCCTCTTTATTATTGGGAGGTATCAACTTGGAGGTTAAAACTGGAGTTTATAAAAAGCAATTTCGGCCTGATCCTGTTGACAGTTTCTTCATTAGTTGTTTATATGACGACTGGTTAGGAGGTATTGCCCCAGATAAAGGCAAATTTTTATTCCCTTTTACTGAATTCTTTCTTGTAGAGTGTTTTATTGAATTAATCCCTGGATTTTGTAGAGGCTCTGACCTCTTTCATAATAAAAGGAGAAGGCTTCCTTCCTCTGGTGGACCAGGGAGGGGTTTGGATGTTCGTGGTTGGTCCTAGTTTATTTCGTGTATATTTAATACTCTCTCTCTCTCTCTCTCTCTTTGCGATCTTTGTCACCAATATAAAAAATTGAAAATACCATCTTTATCGTTTTGTCTAATATTCCTCTTCTCATACTCTTGGAAAAGGAGAGTGAGTAAGCATGGCCTTCTTTCTTGTTACACCAGGGTTTGACATGAGTTGGTTCTGTAAAGTTATTAAAGCCATGGGGGAACTCGGGAAGAAATAGTAAACATAAAAACACTTCAATTTTGAAAAGAAAATCAAAAAAATCTTATTAACCAGAAATACAGTGTCAGCTTTTCGAGGCAGCAGGAAGTTCCTCCTCTTCATAGGCGCTACTTTCACCACTAGTGTACAAACTCTCAGCTGGTGGATCCATCAAGGCATCTTCACTCACTTCCGTCGTGTCCTTTTGACTGTAACGTTTCACCTTCTTCCCTGATTTGTGGTGTGCTGGCTGTGGCATGCGGTTATTAAAGACGCCTAATCTTCCCGTGCCAACACTGGCCAATGAAACCAATGCACAGTCCAACTCTACCGTATCGTCTAGATCTATAGGTCCAAGCGGATCTCTTGGTAACCAGAGATATCGGCTCAATGGTCTCACCAGTGCTGGGTGTATGTAAAAATCAGGATCAGATATCAAGTCTTGATACGTTTTCCTTGAAGGTGCTGAGGGATATATGTTTAAGCTACTGGTACTACTACCACCACTGCTACTACGAAGACTACGACGTGCTTTCTTGCTCTCTGGATTATCGCTAATCTCAATGGGAGATTCATAGGTAAACTGGTCCTCATCGTCCGGTGACCTCCGCTTAAGTCGAGTAATCAAGGAAGTCTTTACCGACCTGGATATCTCTCTAGGAGAAAACTTTGGCGTGGACGATGCACTAGTTGTGGTCATCACTGATGGTCCCTGAATTGATGAAGCCACACTTTCAGTTTGACCATTTTGTTCTCGCTTTAACTTGAAAATGCGTGGGTTTCGCCTTTCTCTTATAGGCACGCTGGAGTTCCTCTTTACTTTTCTCCTGCTTGGCACGATAGATGGCTCCAAATTCACCACAGATTCCGATAACCCCTTTTGATGTCCCTTTTTGAAACCCTTCAACATAGAAGGTGATGCAGGGCGTCCTCTTTCTACGTCCATACTGAATCGCATGGATGGATTATTTACCAACTTGGGACGTAAACTCTCAGCACTGCTATCAGTCCTGATAGAAGCTGCAGCTGATTCTTGAACACTTCCAATGGCAGGAATTATGTGAGGCAGGCCATGAATTGCCACGCCGAGTTCAGCTTCATCAAGGTAATCTCCTCTTCCAGTTTGACCAATAGGAACCATCATTACTTCGTTATTGGCCAAGCATTCCAGGGGTATAAACTTCATACGCTTTCTAAATAAGCGACGAACGAGAATACGAAAGTATATGGTCATTACTACCAGGGGTAAAAGACCAGCACCAGCAGGGAACTTTTCCTTTAACAAGAGAATTCCTATCATGGTCAGCTGAGCAATCAACAAGGCATCACAGACATAACCAAAGGCAAATCTCCAAGCCTTTCCACCACCCTCGTATTTACGCACATAAGCATAGGCAAATTGATGTTTGAAGACCAAGTAAGCAACCCCGAAATAGATTCCAGCAAAGGGAATAACCAGCGGCGAGAGAAGGGCGTATAGGACAGAAATGACGAGAATCAAGATATGCAAGGGATAATAATAAAAGTAAGGAAAGTACCAAGGTTTGGTGCTATTTTGCAGAGTTCTTGGTAACTTTGCCAGGTAACTATTGGCGGTAAAAAGAGCACTAACTAGGGGAATCCAAAGTTGCATCAATTCCAGGCCATGGATACAAGTGCTAAAGATCACATAATTGAGAAAGAACGTAGAGCCAGCAGGAATGTAATTAGCCAAATTTTCCAAAACATCAGCAGGTCTTTTGATCAAATTCACAAAATATTCCAAAAACGAATGACCAATCAAAAAGACAATAACCACGTTGAAAAAAGCAAAGCGATAGTACCGATTCAACGTTACCCATTCCAACTCGGAATAAGAAGAAAAAAACTCGTGTTTGGAAATGGCTACAACCATGGATTAGCGGAGCAGAGTAGAAGGGGAAAATACCATAAATGGCAAAAGGAAGAATCGACATAAACAGCGCATTAATGGAAGAAGGAAGTAAATTCTTCAATAATCCTTGCATGAATTGATTCTTCGAGAGTAAGGGAGCCAGGCTAGGAAAAGTGGTAGAAAGAGTATTGTAAGAGGCTAAAAGCAGAATGGCCGATAAAGGAAATAACCAGAAAATAGTCAAAGCCCTAATTCGTTCACAAATTAGTTATTAGGCTAATATAAGAAAAACTACCATATAGAGGAATTTATGACTACCCTTCT
>QZWR01000137.1:0-35721 GCA_004114325.1 Zoophagus insidians
GACTAAATATTATCTGAATGGAATAGGATTATGGTTCTGGTTCTGGTTCTGGTTCGATGGAAGAGAGCACTGCCTCTTTTGCACTTGATTCCGATACCAACGAGCGATTAATGAATTATAGAGCTGATTGGTCTGCGGAGCAGTTCAAAAGTGCAGGAAGTCATTACATTCTTCCTACTTCTCCCATCATTGCTTCTTCCTCACCTGCTACTACTGCTACTGTTATGAAAAAGAGGGATTTATTAGAAGAACCATCCTCAACTGGCTGGTTTCAAGTCTTTGATACAACACCAGACTTGGAATCTGTACAGATATCAGCATTGAGCCCCGTTACCAAGCATGCCAACACACTAAACATGAGTGAATTCTTTCGTCTTTATCCCAAGGCAAGTGAGTATAATGATAATGCCTGGCGACAAAGACCCAATGTGAAAAAACCCCCTGCCAACCTTGATGAAAAGACAGAGGAGGAAGAGGTCAAGTTACCACCACCTATGATGGTTACAGAAAACAAATCCATCCCAACTACTGTGAATACGGAACAGCAGCAATTTAAAAGAGAAGAAGGAGATAAAGGGGGAGAAGGGAAAGGTACGATTGAAGCTTTATGTACAGGAACAAAATTTCAGCTGGTGTTTTGGGGCAACAGGAAAAAGATAATCTCGACGTCCTCCTCACCACCGCCACTTCCCATCTACACGCCACCTCTCCACGCAGCAGTAACGCAATGGTGACAATAAAGGAAGCACCGTGGATAAATGATGTATCTTTACCTCGATCTCTAGAAACAGCAAAGGTGGAGGAGGCAGGGAAGAAAAATATAGAAATTATAGCTAAAGATTCCTCCTCTTTTAATGATGATCTTTGGAAAAAGCGTCACCACTCATCATTCAATTCTTCTAAAAAGTTGGGGGAAATCCCCAAAAATTGGATGGAATGGACTTGGCAGTTACTTCAAGATATAAATCTTCATTGTCCATGTGCTAGGATAACCAGATGGGAAAGAGAGTTGGAAATGATCAAGAAATATGGTTTTCCCCGAGGAGTTATAATGTATCGGTCCACTTCTCCCGTTTAGAGAAGAGATAGTATTAAATAGTAGATTTATTTTTTTATGGTTAAATCTTGTTGAAAGTGAACCCTTAATTGTAGGCTTAGTGGTAAAGATGGGTCAGTAACGGTGATTATTTCGCCCTCTTCCATCAAATCCTTCAAAAGTTTCTTTAAATTCGCCCTGGTTTGCCTTTCCAAGAATACTGGGGCCTGCATGTACAACGATCGTTGGTTTAACCTTAGACTTGGTTTTTTCAATTGTCTATTCCCATCACCGCACATCACCACACGTCACTGAATAATAAAGTACAGGTTTGGTCTATTCTCTGTCCAAAAGATCAAATCGTCCAAACTCCAATTAGGATTCAGGGTGACATCAATCACCGGGTTGTGCTGACAAACCGGACAATCAGCCTTTCGTTCCAGCTCAAAGGTATGCGTATAAGCACCCTCATCACCCATGTACATCATGTAATTGTTCAAATAAGGCGCAATGTTGGTGGATATTTTAACCGCTTCATTGACACAAGCAGCTGCAATCATCGCATTGGTAGAAGCTACGGCTGGAATGATGTTTTTTAACACTCCTTGCGTAAATTGTAGCGTAACTCCGGTTATGTTGTACTCTTTAGCCCTGGCAAGTGCTGATTCAAAAATCCATTGAATATGCGCTGGATTATCCGTATCCAACTTTTTATCTATCCTTGTTCTTTACCAATCAGCCCTCCCTTTGAAATTACCAGATCCATAAACTCTGGGCCATTCAAACACACTCGCCCATTCAATGCAATGTTCAGGAAGTCTTGGCGTTGAAGCAAGGGTGCAAAGAGGATAGACATTTTTCTTTGGATGCATATCAATGCTACATTCAAAGCAGGAACTTAGGCCTGGAAGAATAAGCCTGGTCTGACCTTTAAATCCTAACCACCAATTACTTTCTTGCTAAACTTGAAGGCCAAATTACCCTCAGTGCCTCCATCGATAAAGGGTTTAACTGTTTCTGGCGATTCTTCATCATAAAGTTGGATTAAAGTCGCATTCATCCACCTTCGGGCTTCGATGGAATCCAGGCCACAAACAATTATATGGAATTGGCCATAGAATTCATAGGCATCTTTATCCATTATATTGCTGAAATGTCTACCACCCAACCCATCAACTTGACTTGGCTTGAAAGCTTACGGTGTTACTCTTACCCCGGCTACTCTGTTCATGATGAAATTGGCCGCAGCTATGGCCTTGGGCTGGCCCACATTCTCTGCTCTCTTTCCAAGCCTCACTTCGGCCCGTCACTTGAAGGAAAGAATACCTAAACAGGAATTGTCGGTTAAGGTTGGTCACATCCACCGTATCCATGTCTATAACGTGAATATCGCGGAATCCAGAAAGCGCCAAGTTTTTCAACATTTCACAACCAAGCCCCCCAGCTCCAATGACCAAAACCTTGATACCATCGAGAAAGTTGGTAACCTTTCCCACATCACCACCACCACCCGTCGCATTAGAAACACCACACAGCAGAAACGATCAGAACTTGACCGAAAAAAGACTTACTTCATCTACTGGTAGTGATGATTGTGCATGGGAGAATGGACTGGGCCTGGTAAGAAATCTGGTCAATAATTCTGATGACATACTGAATTCAACGGCGAAATCACCTGACTTGAACTTGTGAAAAAGTAATTTATTTTAAAACCCAAATTGACTAAATTGGCTCGCATATTGCATGGGCTTCACATTCGGATGAGGCTACAAACAGCAAGAGAGTTAGAAGAATGTGGAAGAGAGAGAGAGAGAGAGTACCACCGCATTAAAGGTTTCATAGGTTAGTCGCAAGTCGGAAGAAATATGAATAAACGCGCCTTTATTTCCAATTTGATCACTAATTACGAACAAAGAGTCAGTACAAGGTGAAAGTAGTACCAATAATTGGGGGCTGAAAATACAGTTATGCATTTCCCATTATGCGTAACGTCATATCCACCTTGTTGTACCTCATGACTTCTGATTATCATGTCCAATCCATTGGTTCGACAAAAGGTTTCCGTTATATCTGGTCCGAATTGATGACTAACGCCTCTCTTGGAAGGACTATAACCTGGCTGCATATCAAGTTAGCACACTCTAACATAAGGGGAGGCATACCTTGAATGTAGGATCTGCCCATAATAAATCACACATCAATCCTACAATCTCTTGGTTAAAAAGCAAAGGGTTAAGTAGGGAGGGAAAACCTTCAGATCCTGGCTGCCCAAATCGATCAATTTTCTCAATGTCTTCCAGGGTGGTATTTGCAGGCTTAGGCAAACCTCCATGGACAACAAAGATTTTCTCATTGATTAGATGTACCAGGGGTAAAGCATTGAAACATTCAGAGAATAACTTGAACATGGTATCAGAAAATCTAAACTCCGCCATGTTAATCAATAGCTGTAGGGTAGACAGAGTTACTTGGTCTTGGTTTCTCCCTCAAAGCCATACATCCGATTCATTTCCCTGGTTTCGTGATTTCCTCTGGCCAAGTAGAACGAGTTTGGATATAACAACTTGTAAGCAAACATTAGGAGAATACACTCGATGCTAAAACTGCCCCTATCCACCATATCGCCGTTAAAGAGAAAAAAGTGTTTTTCCGAAGGATATCCCGCTCGCTCAAACAGATTGATCAAGTCATAAAATTGTCCTTTCACCAAATTAGATGGTCAACGAAGGAGTACCATGAACATCGCCACAAACAGTGATTATTTCATCCTTTTTCAGGTTAATTCGCTTTAACGGAGGATATTTCTGGAACAATTCCTTTACTTGCAATAAAATCTGAAAGGCATATTTCTTATGAATCTTTTTCTGAGCCTTGAAACGAAAGATCATGTCTTGTATGAATTCCTTGCCAATGGGCACATGCAAAGGAAGCCCATCATAGTAGGATTCCACAATCATGGCATCGACTGCTTCTTGTGAAATCGTGTGTTTTTCCTCAGCGTCGGTTTCTATGGCTTTTTCAAATTCTAAGCGTCTAATGATTTTTTCAACCTCATTTAACTTGGCCTTGGCATCTTTATCACCCGGTGCTTTTTTGGTAACCTATTACAAATAAAGACCGTCATTTATTGAAAAACTAACCAATTTGAAGTCTTTCCTGGCTTCTCGGTATTTACATAGGGCCATGTTTGCCGTTCCTCTGCGGTAATATCCCTACGCTCCTAAGTCTCATCTTGAGAGTTGTGCATACTTTTAGAAAACTGGGGTCTAATCTTAAAGCTTCATCTGCATCACTTTTTTTTCACCAATGCAAACATCATTTTGCCTGAACTGAAGCAACAAAAAAACTTACGTTATTGCCAAACCATACATCTCGGTCTTGATGTAAGCAAAGGCTCGATTGGAGAAACAAGCCGGGGTATTTGGTTCAAGTTCCAGTGATAAAGTGTAATATTTTATCGCCTCATTATACTTTCGCTCTTTGCCCAAAAGTCAACAACAAGCAAAGCAAAGGAGAAGAGGGAAGAGAAAACCCTTAAAATATCCATTGGCCTTTTCTTTCGCTTGTTCTGCTGTGAGGTTCTCGGGATTATCTACTGCCAAAACGGCTGCAGGTGCGTTACTATCTTTGCTAAAAGCGGTGGTGGGGAAAGAACATTCCATTTGACTCATCAGGGGGGAAAAAAGCAACAGCAATTGAATTCAAGCAATCAGCTGATCAACACACTCTTTTCAAACAAATATGAATATATGGGGTTTATTTCTTGATGGGGATAGTTAGGAAAAGAACGAGTCCAAATTATATGCGCGCATACATTCCAATGCATATACAATAGCGCACAAACGATGCTTTTTAGATAGAAGTCGCCAACGCGCGTGCCAATTTTTCAGGGGAGGGAGGAACGGAGAAGCACTCCACTTCTTCTAAAGCCGAACGAGTTTTTCTTATGCAAATCACTTCAGACACCATTTTCTTGAATATATGCTCAGACTCCACATCCATTACTGGCGAAGCAAGGACTAACCGAGAAGACGGTGCAGCTTCTCGCAATACATTAAGGGTGGCTCGAAGTCGTCTTCCAAAAGCAACCAGGTCTTGAACCACAATCAATGTTTCGTATTGTTGTATTATTTGAGGCGAGGATACTTTAACCAAGCCACTAACAATGCTAACCTGAGAAGCCAAAGCATTACGAGTTTTTTCCACAGCTTGATCAAGTACTCCTTGGTCAAGTTCAAGTCCACTAATAAGAGGTCAGTATTTGAGAGAGTGAATAAAGGGGAAGAGGCTTACCCAACGATTTCTTCATGTACTATCAAATTTTCTCCAACCACTACAGCAACTTCTAACAAGTTTTCGCCTTCAATAAAGACACTTTTAGCGGGTAAAAAGCAAATAGGTAAGCCCAATGAGCTTGACACCGCAGCAGCAACTTCCAAACCATTACAAGTAAATGCAAGTACGGCTATAAGGAGTCAACAAGATGTTTTCAAGGATATAATTACCAGTTTTAGGACGATTTTGATAGTAAGAGAGCTCAGCAGCCAATTGAGAACCGGCGTCAGTTCGAGAAAGGAAGTAGGAAGATAATAAACGAGGAGAGGACATTTTTTGGCTATTGATCTGGGGTTGTTTGTGACTACTAAGTGTGAAGGTACGTGGGAAATACGTTGGCAAGTAGAAGAGAGAGGAGTTAATTATATGAAAGAAGATGAGATTGCAGCCTTAAACTTGTTGTGCCATGTGACGTATTGTAAGAAGAATGGTTCCAGGTTCAGGTTCTTTGCACATGCTTTTTGTTTGATATCTTATCTCCTGCTTCACCTTTCCTTTGATCACCTCATTCAGGCTAACTCAACCTAATTCAGCCTAATGTTGGATCAAATTTCCTTTCTTGACCATTATCCCCATAATGGGCCCATCTAAACCTTTAACCGTTGGTAACGTCACGCTTGGGTCTCGAATAAGTCTTTCCTTGTTCGGAATATCTTGACCTGAATGTCCTCTCTCCAACACGCAAAAAAAAATTAGAATAAAAAAATTTAATCATAATTCATCCTGCCACCACCACCACCACCATTACTCATTGTATTCATTGAAACACCACCACCACCTCTTCCATTCCCGCCGTTATTATGCTTATAACTATGATTGTTAATATGATGATTTCCTGTCGTTCCAGTCTCAAAGGCTCGTCCTCGTTGCATCCCAGAATGTCCTGCAAATGGTCCTGTAGGAGGAATCAAGGGAACTGGGGGTGGTACATGGGCCACATGAGCCATAGGAGCCACGGCTGGATGAATGTAGCCCTGCTGAAGTAGCGATTTTTTCTGTTCTCTTTCTAAATGTTGTTCCTTTTTTCGCTTCTCTCGATCAATCTCATGCACTTGTGGGAATTTGGTCATACTATCAAATGTTACCACAATAAAAGGGAGAAAAGAGTTTACCTTGCTGGATCAAGCGAATTTCTTTCATCCACAAAGTACGGGTGTCTTAATGCTTCTTCTGCCCGTATTCGCTTCTTTGGATCCAACACCAAAAGTTGATCAAAGAATTCCAGCGCAGGTATATCCTCCCAGTAACTTTTGCCCCCCTTATTAACGCCCAGTCCAAAGAGTTACTTTCTCTGTGACATCCATTCATTAAAGGCTTCCTTGGTCCTACGTTCCTTCTTTTTAAATTCCACCGATTTGGCTCCCTCCAATAGTCTCCAGCCTTCCCAGGAACCATCGTCTGGTGAGCCACACAAATCCCAAATCTTGATCTTTTGATCTTCATCATCTGCACCCTGTAGAATAGCCTTTCCTGCGACCAATTCCCCCAAAACACAGCCACATGACCAAATATCCACAGCAGTAGTGTATTGTCGTTCGCCCAAGAGTAGTTCTGGGGCACGATACCACCTTGTAACCACAGTCGCAGTGTATCGATGATTGGCATTTTCGGTTTCCAATGGTCGAGCCAAGCCAAAATCGGCAATTTTCAATACTCCACTATCACTTAGTAAAAGATTGGCGGCTATGAGAAGAAGGGAGGAGGCGTGAGAAGGACATACTGATAATACCTTTAATGTCACGATGAATAATGTTATTCTATTTAGTGGAGGGTTAAAAGGTGTTGTTGATATCAAGGACAAACCTCGTGTAAATACTTGACACCTTCCATTAGTTGTTTCATCAGGATCTTTATATCCAAGCTAGCCATCATTACACCGGGATGGTCAGTCAAGCCAGCCAAATCACTGTTCATATAAGGAAAGACCATGTAATAAAGGTCTCGATCGTCAGTATTCTTGGCCGCTACATGTGCCACCAGAGTTAATGAACTTTATGTAAAAATACCCTTGACAACCGACATGCTAAGCAAAGGAATAACATTTCGATGCTTTAGAGCTTTCAACAACTTGATCTCTCTTACTGCAGTCAAAGGAAGCTACTCACTCATAGTGTAAACATCTCAAATGACAATTTGAGTTACCCCTTCTTCGGACCACTTGCCATTCATCACTATACGCTTCAAAGCAACCGATCTTCCCGTAGCCTTATGTTTGCCTTGCAGCACCACGCCAAAAGTACCACTGCCAACACGGTTTTTCTCATCAAATTCAAAATCAAATTCCCTAATATCACTGGTTCCCGAAAACACCCGTCCGTTCACTTCTCTGCTGCGTGGAGGATCCAGCAAGGCACGTTTAAACATCTTGGCAATATTGTCCGATGACAAATCTTCTGTCTGTGAACAGACATTTTGAGCATTGTTGGATGCACCCGCACGCGAGGGATTGTTGTTATAGCCCAGATACCGAGGCCGCTTATCCACAGAAGACGGATTCGAGTTGGGTGGATCATTTAACAACCGTTTTGGCGATCGCTGAGGCAATCCTGGTGGTTTGGTGTTTGCTGTACGCTGCATTGGTGGTTGAGACATGCTTGTTTTGCTTCAAGTTATTTTCACCCCTTTCCTTTGATTAAACTGTTGTTGATCATTCATCCCTTCCTTCCTTCCTTGATAAAAAAAAGTATTATTATACCTTTGTTACTAATAAACATTGCATAAAACTTTAATGCCAATTGGGAATAGATGATCAAAATCACAACAATCAAGATCATAAGCACTACTAAAACGGGCTCAGCCGGGAATTGAACCCGGGACCTCTCGCACCCGAAGCGAGAATCATACTACTAGACCACTGAGCCTCAAATTTTTTTAGATTTTTACAATTAGATCCCTAAAACCAAAAACTCAAACTGAAACTAATTGTTTTTGACCTGACATAATGCCACCATTTGGGCTAAAGGAAAAAAAGGCCTCCAAGTTTAATGTGAATAAAGAAAAACTTACTGGGATATACAACATTTCTCCAGGCCCTATTATTGTTTCGTAATACGGGGTAGATGGAAAATCCGAAAACTTTTCCAGGTCCGGATCTTCAACCTCAACCTATCAACGGCGTCAAGAGAGTCAAATAAGTCAGAGAAAGAAAGGAATACTTGACTGGTATTATGTAACAATTCACTGGGATAGGGATAAAGTCCCTTGGCATTAGGTTCGTACAACCTGACATACTTGCAGCCCACAACTTGAACAAAGATATTATGGTACGGATCGTGATGAAGCGGAGAAATGGTCCCAGCTGGACCAAACCAAGCATTTCTTTTAATGCTAACCTCATCATTTCCGTAATAACAGTAACAATAATCCGGGGTGAAGATGTCAGCTGCTAGTCTAGGAATCTGACTCAACAAATCATGCTGAGCGAGATATGCTTTGCGAGGATTATCGCCACCACTAAGGACATATTTATCCAGAAAATCGCTAAAAAGGATAATTTCCTGAGTCCACGATTCATCAGTGTAACTTTTTCCCAATTCCACAGGAACGTAACGATGGCCGGCTATTTGTTTCAAATATTCTATGCTGGGCCAGTTATCCAATGCTGGCCAATGATTACACGCATTCCGAATAATCACTGGAAGTTTGACATTATTAAGATGGTTGGAAAAGGCTTCTAAAGAAGGAGGTTCTTGCCATATCTCTAGTTGATGGGATATTTCTGCTATACCAACGATTGAATCACTTGGTAAATTAATCGAGGATTTAAACCTCTTTCTCCCTTCTTTTTCATTAAATAACAAAGATTCAACCCGATGAATTAATTGAAAGGTCAAGCTTTCGTATCCCATGGCTTTGGTGGTTATCAAGGCCATGTCACAGCTTCTCAAGATTTCTTGCAAGATGTTGATTGACGCGACATTTTGATATTCTCGGTATTGAACATGGCATAGTAGCAAGAAAGAAAAAGTAACCTTGCGTAACAAACTTTGTGGAACTTGAGCATAGGGAAAACAGTTTAGTTGTTCGCGGAAAAAGTCATTTAAAGAAGTTGCTAGTAATCTGGCAGTTTTGAACTTTCCTTCAGTTAATTTCTGCATACATTTTTGGATCAAAATCTCCTCCTCTCCTTCTTCTCCCCCTAAACCATCTTCATTCCGTTCTAATAGCTGCTGTGACGAGGATGGGCGTTGAAGAAGGAGGAGGAGGTCTTTGAAGATTTGTTCCATTACCTGCAATAGGCAAAAAGTGAAAAAACTGTATCACGTGCTCCAAGGAACTGGCCTTGTCTCTCACACTCCCCTTTGAACCTCTTTTCAGGAAAAAAAATTCGCGGGGCGTATAATGCTGCTACTATCAAAGCGATCCTTGTTGTTGTTTATTTCACTTGTTTGCTTGGGATCAAAAATCCAGGCCAAACCTGAAGATGATGCTTCTTCTTCTGCCAAAGGAAGTGGAGGAGCGAGCAGCACTTCGGGAGGAGTAGGAGGAGATGGACTAGATAAAGAAATCATGGCCAGCCATTCATTCAGAGTTCCTTACCTGGATGATGAGGTTCGCATGAGGTACTGGGATTATGGTGGAAATACCCTCATCAACGTGAACAAGCACATTCGATTAACTGATGAGCAAAAAAGCAGAGTAGGCTGGATTTGGTCCAAAGCGGTAAGTTGTGCTAATCAGAAAATCAGGCTAACCGATTGACTGGTTGGAATTAGCCTGTGCTGTTTAATGCTTTTCAGCTAAGATTTGAATTTGCTGTTCATACCAAAGAACACTTTTATGGCGATGGATTTGCCATGTGGCTCACGAAGAACCGAGCCGTAGAAGGTGCTTAAAGAAAGCTTTACTAAGGGTTGACGTTTGTTAGGACCGGTGTTTGGTAGTCAAAATTACTTTGATGGATTAGGCATCTTCTTTGATACCTTTGACAATGGAAACACAGGAAGAGTATTTCCTTATATTATGGCCATGAAAGGTGACGGGAAAACTTCTTATAACCACGACACGGATGGAAAGGAGAACGAGATTGGTGGGTGTAGCGTAAGTTTCTCCTCCTCTTCCCCCATCAAGTGGACATTGTGTTAATGACAAAAGGTTAGTTGAACTTCAAGGACACGGAGCACAGTCCTCAGGTCCAGCTCACTTATTTTGAGAAAAACATGCTGAAATTGGAGGTTAAGATCGGACATGAAGGAAAGTGGACAGAATGCTTCACACTTTACGACTTTTCCCTTCCCAAGAATCCCTACTTGGGCTTTAGTGCTCTGACCGGTGATGCTACGGCCAACCATGACCTGCTGTGGGTGGAATTGTTTCAAATTCACTCGCCTGCACCACCTCCTCGCGTTTATTCTGCTACTTCGGCTTTCGGAATAGGCCATCTGGCGGGAGATCGCGGAGGATGGGGCTGGACTTTCAAGCTGTTGATTCTGTGCACGGTGTTTGGAATAGCCTTTTTTGGATATCGCATTTTCCAAGAGCAGAACAATAAGCGGTTTTAATAAAAAAAGCGGGCTGTGTTAAACTTTGCTGCTCAACCTTTGTTTAATGGCGCTGATCATTTCAACGCGAGGAATTAGCACTCCGCCATGCTCGCCGTCAGAGGTCTTTGATCGCATATCCTTTAGCTTCACCATTCCGTTGTTGAGTTCATCCCGGCCAATAATGACTGCCAGGGGAATCAAATCACGGTCACAAACGTTGAACTGAGGCTGAAGCTTGGGCTTGGCTTTGTACATGTACTCTGCAGCAATGCCATTATCCCAAAGTTCACAGCAAAGTTCCATCCTTTCTGCCAATAATCCATCGCCCACGGAAATGACATAAACTTCACAGGCATTAGATTTAACCTCTTCTTTAGCAGCTTTCCTCAAAAGAATCGAAAAAACCCGCTCTATGCCAATGCTAAGACCAACGCAGGGAACTTTAAAGGGTTTCTTTGAAGCACCACCGCCAACTCCAGAGAAAATTCCCACCAGTTCGTCATAACGACCACCAGCAGCAATAGATCCGATTGTTGCTTCTTCTTCTCCTTCTGCTGCTGCTGCTGCTGCTGCTGCTGAAGTAGTAGAAATAACTTTGAGTTCTAATTATATTATTCCAACTACTTGGGGGGGGGAAAGAAAGGGGGAAACCTTCAGTGGGTTGATGCAACAAGACTGCTTCATAAATGACCCCGGTGTAATAATCCAAACCTCTGGCCAAGCTGAGATCAAACGAAACTCGGTCCAAAACCTTGAACACCTTCAAATAATCAAACAACAGCTTCAAATCCGATAATCCTTCGACCGCTGCTGAGCTTGAGCATAAATTGGCATCTTCTCGCAATTTGGCCAATAATTCCTCACCACCTTTAAGTTTGACATATTCGCCGATTCGATCAGCAATTCCTGGCTCCAGATTTTTTTCTTCACACATTTCCTTCTTTACCTCTTCCCAAGACAACTAGCCCCAGTGTTTAACCTATGCCCGGATATGGATGGAAAGGGAGGAGGAGAACCTTGTCCAACTTGTCAACTGAAGAGGAAATCGGTCTAATTTGCTCCAAGGGCACGCCACAAACAGAGAAAATACCATCCAACACTTTACGATGATTGATTTTGATCAAACAACCCCCAATGTTCAAGGCATCCAGGGCTTCAACCATGATTCGAACAGCTTCAGCATCTGGCACCATGGGCTCAAACACTCCAGCAATATCAAAATCGCACTGGTAAAACTCTCTCATTCTGCCCTTGGTCATGGCAGGCTGATCCCTTCGATATACTTTACCCAACTGGTAACGCTTGATGCTTTGATTTGCTGTTCCATGCATGGCCAAATATCTAGCAAAAGGAACCTATGGTGGATTCAAGTGAGCGAGAGAGAGGGAGTAAGGTAGGGAGGGAGTTACGGTCAAGTCATAACGAAGAGAACATTTCTCACCGCCTTGATCCTCCAAGTCGTAGATCAATTTGCTATCTTCTCCATACTTCCCAGCGAGAATTTCCTTAAATATCGGGTATTTAAACAACAGAGAAGCAACTTGAGAAAGTACCTTTAGCTCGAAAACCGGGGTATCTATGGTAACTGCACCATGTTTCTTAAAGATCCCGGTCACAGCGGAGAAGATGAGTTCTCTAATGGCCATTTCCTTCTCATTGTAATCTTTGGTTCCCTAGTAATACCACAATAAATCCCCCCTCATTCATAAAAAGTCGGCTACTTTGGGAGTTTTAAGGACAAACTTTTTGCCCTTTCCAGCTGTGGGTTCAGCCAATGAACCGGCTTGTTTTTTCAACTCCAAAAGTAACTGTACTTGAGTAGCAATCAAATCCTTGTCAGCACCAGAAGCCTTCAACTCACGAATCTTGGTGCCCTGCTCAGTAATCCTTTGCTGCAACGGGGTCGTCATGTTTATGGCGGCGGCGGTAGAACAGGTAGAGATGAGGCGAGTATTAAAAAACAGAGAGGAATTAACTCTGAGTGAAAGTGACCAGGCGACTTTTAACAAGCCAATATTTTGACGAAAAAGACGCATTTTTAAGCGGTAAAACGTAAAACAACAACTGCTTAAGGAGTTTAAGAATATTTCTGTGTATTTCTAACCATTTGTTGGAGGAAGCGTGTAGTTAACCAAAAATCCAACCGGTGGAAAGTAGTGGTAACGCAAAGAATAAAACAGCAGTTGTCCAAGAGAATGAAGATTTCAATCCTGCACTCTGAGTTGAACCGTTGCTGCTGCTATTCTTGTTGCTGTTGTTGTTATCAGAATCAATCGCCTTGGCAGCGGCAAGACTGGTAGGCAAGGCGCTAGTAGCAGGTAGATCCTTGTTGATAATTGTAAAAACCGGACTGGAGGAATCTTCAAACTGCACCGAATACATATTGCCAGTAGGTATAGAGGGATCAAGGACAAAAGATATAGATCCTTTGTTTACTTGTTGCAGTGTCACCAGCGGACCTACCCGAATAAGACCAGTAGGTTTATTTACGATCAGGTCAAAAGTGCTTGGAGAAGAGCCGGCAGAAGAAATAGCGTTATCCAGGACTGTCCAGGTGATGTTGACAACTTTGCTGACATTCCAAATGGTACCAACTCCGGGACTGGAGATTCTAAGCTTTCCAGAATGCACGATGTTATTAAAGAGTACCAGGATAATAAGCAGGACTAGAGAGCGCGGGGGAGTCATTTTAGAGAGTCTTGGAGGAGTAAGATGGTGCTGGAAAGTGAGAGGACCAGTAAGATTAGGGGGAGGGGAGTGATGAGAGAAAAAAAGATTAATTTATTTTTATTTGTTGTTGAGCAGAAATTTAAATTATTTTTGGGCTAAAAGGGTGCGCCCCAAAGATAGAAATAAAATTTAATTCTGTATTTAAGAGGGCGTAAAAATTTGAAACTAATCTATAAAAGGAAGGAGATCTATAAAAGGAAGGAATTCTATAAAAGGAAGGAGCACCAAAGGGAGAGGGAGTGTTAAAGAGAAGTTCAGATTAAATAATTTCCCAAAATCCCTTGCAATAAATATTCTTTCATCTGTTGTGTGGAACTAACAAAACAATCCTTTTGATTCTGCACCCAAAATAATTCTACAATGCTCACGGCTTCCATTACTTTGTTAACGGTCACTGGTGAACCTTGGAGGAGAGCAGGCGAAGGATATAAACAGGAAGAGTTGAGAGTTTCAGCAACAGGAAAATCCCCATTGTTGCTGTTATCACTGCTACTGCTGTTATTATTCCTGGGATAGTTATTACTGCTGGGATGGTTGCTGGGATGATTGAGATGGTTATAAGGAATACTCTTGTAAATAGAACTGGTCTCAAAAATTGGTGACAAACCATCATCATTAATACACTCAAGCCGAGTATAACAAGGATATATGTTTTCGTTACTATTGTAATAATCACCATTTTGTTGAGGCAGGGGAGAATCAAAGGTCGAAAAGGAAGAACAAGAGGAAGCAAAAGAAGAAGGGAGAGGAGGAGGAGAGGGCGATTCACTTGAAGGAACACGTTTAAACGATTTAATGCCATGTCGAAGCTTAAACCGATGTAGCCAGCCATTAGAAAAGCTTAGATCCGAACCACCCGCCGGATAATAAAGTTTCATGAATTCTTCAGCCTTCTTTCTTAAAACTTCCCCACCAAACGCCCTATTTCTCGAGCCATGGTTGCATAACTTTATCCATTCCAGTAGAGCTGCTTCTACCTTGGGATATTTGACCGGGCTGTAACGCTTGGAGTTCAGATGAATTTTCGTGGATGGGTTAAGAAAGTAGCTGGATCTTTTCAGCGTATTGGATATGGTCGCTTGAGACACTTCCAGGCCATAGGTATCTTTAATCCATTTCAATAACTGAGCCTGAGTTAACAATGTGTCCTGAGCTTTTTTCTCACAAATGGCTTTTCTTATGGCGTTAGTTAGATAGGTTTGTTTACAAGACTTTTCGGAAGTCATTGAAGTGGGCGTGTGGGAGTGAAGCGGAAGTGAAAAAAAGAGGGAGTACTGCAGAGTTCCACAAGGACCATAATGGTCTTATGATACGTCACCGATGAAGATTTTCTCCTTTCAGCCATTAGATTAAACATTTCTGAAAAGTAACTTCCTTTTTCGGCAGACCGACCAAATGTAACATAGTTCCTTGCCTAATAAGTAAATTGCAATGTCAATTTTGTTGATGATTAGCAAGCAGATTATTCCCTTTTTGGGCCACATAATTAGTTCTGAATCACAGTTTGATTCCCAAACGCTATTTTCGGCATAATGCTTTTTCTGGGGCGTCACTCAAATGTTTCATTAATCATGAATTGATCAAAATGTTTTGTAATGTATTACTTTCCTGAAGCAAAATACAGTACTACCAATCTTCCACTCTACTTACTCTTCATCGTCTGAAGGGAACCACGATTCCGATGAGTCGTCTTCTTCCTCTCCCTCTTCATCCTCTTCATCTTTTTCCAGGACTCGAACATGGTCAACCTTGTTTGAACGAGCATGGTCATCCTGGGGGAATTCATCCTCATTGTTGTCATCCTGGGGAAATGGGGGTTTATTGAAAGTACGGACTGGAGCAGCAGCCTTTAGCAGAGCTAGACGTGGGGTGAATGTAGCAGGTTGATCCCCGGTGTTTTTGAGTTCTTTGGAAGTATTCAACGTTGTAAAAAGTTGTCTTCTTTTCTCCAGTGTTACGGTGCTTGGGAAACAAAGAACCAAAGTGCTAAAAAGTGGGAAAAAGAAGAGTGCTTTCATTGTAACTGCGGAGGGACAGGCGAGGAAAACAGTGAAGTGGTGGAAGTGTGGAAAAGGGGAAAAAGTGAAAAGTCAAAATTGACATTTTTTCCCCTTTTGCGTTTTACAAATTTCACAAACAAAAAATCGCCTAAAGAGTGGGCCTATTCTTCAACAAATCCGACATGACTAGTAAACAAAGTATACAGAAATTGGAGGGAGCAACACCACCGGGAGAGGTAAAAATAGGCCCCACTACTTGTTTGCTTTGGTGGGAGAGGGGGATCAACCTCAACACAGGAAAATACGTTGCAAAAAGAACACATTATTCCACTAAGAAATGGCCAAGGTGCGAATTCCTCAAGTGATTTTACTGACCCACACCCAATTAGAGCCCTTATAGTCATGTCAAGAAGATAATCTAAGCATCACGTGCCACACTTTCTGACAGGATGCAGTGGTAATCAGTGTGTGTAGTTTCACGTGCCTTACTTTCTCCCCCTGTTGGTTTTTTCTCTACTTGTCACCAAGGTAAGCAGCCACACAAACACCTCTTCTATAGCCTGTCAATGATTAAACACTTCATGCACCACTCTTAAGAATTATGCTGAGAAAACCCAAGTTATTAACATTATCTGAGATTTATCCCATCTTTGCTATATCAAATATCTTTACTTTTGGCTTATACTAATTTCAACCTTTTTATAGAAGTGCGTGCGTACGTGGTGGTGGCGATGATGTTGTAACAATAGTACAAAATAAAACGTCTTTTCCCTCCTCCAATTTTTCCTATGCTTTACGTCCTGTCAATTCCTTAGTCTCCTCCACTTCTTTTATCAATTCCTCGCTCACGTATTTTTCCAAGAGCTCCTGCTTTCTACGGTCCAACAAGTATTCCTCCACCTCTTTCTGCGTGGGTACTTGCATGTGTGTATGCTTGTTGACTTGTGCCAAAGTTGGAACTTCCATTACTGCAGTGGATTTTTCAACCAGTACTTTCTTCTCCCTTTGAACCTCATCAACACTGGTAGCCGCCGAGACACGAAATTTATCCTCCGCTTTTTATAATAAATGTCAGTCCCCGTTCATTAAATTAAAAACTACCAATTCGTTCTTGTTCTTGCTCATAAGCTAACAACATGCCATCCTCTTCGTCTCTGTAGCCATAGTAAAAAGCATCACATCTCTTGTAAAGCTCAGAAGCTTTGGCGGGTTCTTTACGTTCTTCCTCCATTTCCGGAGCTAATTCCCCTCTATCAATCACCAACTGCAATTGATGTACTTACGTTGTTGTTGTTCCAGCAACTCTCGAACTCCTGGTAAATCCTTTGCTCTTCCAAAATACCTAAGGAGTGGTTACTAACCCTGCATCAAACCAAGAGATACTTGTAACCACGTTGACCAGGGATTTCTTTACCAGCAGCATCAATCATCCTTGGAGCAGATCTCTACTCTCCTTCTTTTATTTACACCATCCCCCACTCTCAAAGAAATAAAAATTACAATATAATCAGGACCTCCCAATTCCTTTATGCGATATTCCCAGGCTCTTTTTTCTCTCATCAACTTGTTGATCTCATCGTTCAAGTCTCTGACCATATGTTCAGCCATGCCCGCTAATAAACAGCTCTAGTTCTTTGTTCAAGAGAAAGAACAACCATTTTGAATTTGAGATATCTTTCTAGAGATTTCTGTTATAACTTGATATCTCCAACGTTCTGCTTCTTGCATCTTTTGAACCGTAGAAGCTAATTTGGGTCGTCGCATGGTATGAATGTTGACTACTCCCAATTCCGCTGCTTGTGCTTCACGAAACCGAAACAGCATGGACCTAGATGATGATTTAGCAGATTCACACAAGGGGAATGTTACTGAGCCTTTTCTTGATTACGTGCCTATGTCTTGATTAATGCATGCATTGAAAGAAAGTTGTACCATGATTGTTAGGGAACAGAGGAGAGTAAGGAGAAAACCACAAGTTTAACTTGATTTTCAAGTAAAGCACGTGAGAGGCCAAATTAACTAGTAACGGAGGAAAAAAATTATTGTACTGATAAATGAGACGTATTGTAAGTGCTCAGGTTAAACATTGACCACTTGAACACTTCTACACCGTTCTCAAAGAGGAAAACAAAATAAGCTGTTCCAACGTATGTGACATCAATGCTTTCTCTTCTTGCTGTTGTTGCACAGGTAGAGCAGCGACATTTTATTAATTTACTACTGTTGTTGTTTTTGTTAGAAGCCTCCTCCTCCTCCGCCCTGACGAGCATTTCTCGCCAATTGAGAATGCAGCCGATTCTTAATCCACTCTTTATCATGAGGTGCATAGAGTTTTTCATTTGGTTCAAATACCAATGCTGCCAATTCATGATGCAGATCTACATAATCATATAGTTCCTTGATGTCATAACTAATGTTTGTAGCATTGCGGTGTTTTGTTTTTAATTGAAGCTGAAAGGCATCAATAATCGCTAGAAAATGAGGGAAAAGTGGTTCGGGCTAGGGCTGCAAGTACGTACATTGCATCGCGGCTGATACCGTGGGATGTTCACTCCATCTTCGCGTCGTCTGTTGGCTGGTGGCTTGTACTAGCAAGATTGTGTGCATATTCTATCATTTAATCACGGTTAGGCTAACATTAACAAGGCAAAGTACCGAGATTGTCCTTTCTTCTTTTTAGTGAAAAAAAGTCTTTTGGAAATTCTGTTAAATCAGAAAAACAATCACCTGATCGTGAAATTCTTCCCTCTCTCTCTTTCCGCCATATCCTGAGCCACCACGCTCTTCTTCCCCCTTCCTCCCTCCCACTTTAAGGATTACACACATCAGGTTCATGGGGTTCCAGAACATGCTTTTAATGGATTGACTATGACGGGGGATTTTTAATTATTGTGCGGTAAATTAGTGGTATGTCACGTGTCTAAAACCTTGTCTTTTGTGATGGACATTCAAACGTAACCTTTCTTCCCCTGTGCATACATTCATGAAATAAAGTTAGACTGAGCATTGATTTACAAAATCAGATATTTACTTTGCTAGCAGATACTCTCTCTGTTGCGCCAATAAATCGTACAGAGTTCAACAATTTGCTAGAACAAACTCCGGACTTGCAAGAGACCAATCACATTGTAAGACTTTTCCTGCCAGGCGCGCCCACACTTTTGCTGTTCTAGTCCAACGATCAAGTTAGTGCCATTATCTCCTTGGCAAAATATGCTTCGGCGGATAGTAATAGTGCTGCACCTTATATGGACATTATTGTCGTCAAACTGTTGGGATATCTGGAAATTATCCCAAAGCTGAAATTTTCCAATAGTTTGATCAGATTTGGTATTTCCTTAATCCCCTCACCCTCTTTTTAACGCGGGGAGGATAGAGCATATTCCAGCCGAGTTACTTGGTTATAAAGTGACCCTGTCTCTAATAGCCATTGGTCAAAGACATTCTAGCTTTTCTGACGAGATTAACCATAAAATATGGAGATATCTTTGTGCTTTGCCTGCTTATTTTTCCTCAGATAAGCGTATTTTGTTATTCTCCCTAATTTTATCCTAACTTTGAGAAAATATAGCCGAAAGAGTTTGTTCTGTTATAATCCCCTATCTTTTGGGAATCTTGAGAGCTTGTACTGATTGGCACTTGAAGCATGATACCACTCCTTTTGATGAATCTCAAGCAGCAAAATTGGTCGATGTAGCCGGCCTTTTATTGAACCAGTCCAACCTGGCTTTGATCAGAGATGCTGTTACCAAGGGTTTGGAAAAATCCTCCTTTGTCAAGAACCTCATAATTCATTATCCTCATTCGCCTGGACCGATCAGTGCCAATTTTATCATCTATCTGTACTTGAAATTTATCAAGCAATTCCTCCTCAGCTATTCCTCCATCGATCAAGTAATGCAAGATAGTTCTTGCTCATTTTCTCGTGGAAGCATGTCTACTAAATTTTCGGAATTAAAAGCTGGAAACCGAGACGGTACACTTTGCAAGTTTCTTAAAGCTGGTTATGTCATGGCTATGCAATATGTCAATGAGTTTAAAGTAATAAGAACTATGCAGACAATGAATGAAAGTCACGAAGGCTATGCGATGGAACTTTATTGCCCAGAAATTATCGCAGAGTGTTTGGTATTTTTCCATATTTTAATGGATTTATCATGTTTGTAGGAAATTGCCTTGCTTTGTCAACTACACCTAAACACGTTTGATGATCAACTTTATAACAATTTGAGATCCATTGTTGAATCTCCTCCTGTATTTCATGTTCCTGCATTTGATGATAACAAGATATACGCTTCTGCTTTCAATTGTTGTATAGCATTGTTGATAAAGTATGCCTCTTCCCTGCCTCAACTAATAGTAACCTTGTCAAATAGCTTCCCTGAAAAGTCGGAGGT
The DNA here is from genome assembly GCA_004114325.1 of Zoophagus insidians. NCBI lineage: Eukaryota > Fungi > Zoopagomycota > Zoopagomycetes > Zoopagales > Zoopagaceae > Zoophagus > Zoophagus insidians. Next base: position 19,982 of record QZWR01000137.1, read on the forward strand.
TTTAATGGAATTGTTATATCAGCCCTTGTTAAATCCTCCAGAATCTTTAATATTAAGAGAAGAGATGTCTAGAAATTATTCCAAAATAGTTCAACGTTTCAGAGAATTATTACTAAATGCTTTTGGACAATGTGTCAATTTCCTTCATGTACATGTCCGCCCCTAACGTATTATTAACCACGCTGGAGATAGATGTATTATGATCAAAACAATACCCTTTCTATTATTAGCTCCTTGTTGAATAAGTTGTACGCCTTGAGTGAAGAACATGACAAGAAACATTCAGTTAATGAAAAGTTACACTTGATTGTTTCTAGAAATATTATTATGGCTATTTCTGCGGTTACGGTCAAGGTTAACTCGCATGAGGTAAACCATCCCCCTCCCCTCCTATTAAGAGAATGAGCTTTAGGTCAATCAATTCTCCATTTCTTTGCTATCAAGACGACTTGGAAATCCCGTATCGGCATTAGATGCAACTATTACCCAGAAATTGGTGGAAATTGCCCTAGTTTCTTCACAATCTCTCTTTGTTGAAGTGGTAAAAATATTGGCTTATATTACCAGGAAAACCTCTACCCCTGAGAGTACTATTTACCATGCAGTATTCAATTTCTCGACTTTTAATCATTATGCGATGAGTTTAGGCTTTTGAGGCTGAAAAGTCTTTGGCTCAACGTATCAAAATAAGGCCAGAATTATACAAGTCGTATTTGATGAATTTATTGCAATTATTTGCTGATAAAGGATCTTTTATCAAAGATTCCGTTAACCAAAACCATGGAAAGGTAATTTATCTATATTTATGTGCAATTTCACAAATTCTGTATGCTTCTTAGCTCTCTTCCTTGGCAGCAGAGCTAGGATCAGTAATTCCGTTGATTAGTTCTCTCCTATCACATAACGATTTCCCCCAAGATGCATTTGACGATCCTCAAATTTGTGACATGTTACAGAGTTTTTGGTTTTTATCGGTAGTTTTTGGGCTTTTATCGGAACCCATGTGGCTTGAAGAATGGCATTCTCACTTTTGCATAATTGCTTCAAAATCATCAATGTTGGTACCATCTGATTCTGTGAGATTTTTGGATACAGAATTGGACTCTAATCCAATCCTCAAGGATTGTCCCGACGATGTTGCTAGCAATGTGCGCACAGTTATTACTACCCATCTTCCTGAACATTCCTACACGTTAAAGTATATGGCTTTTCCACAGCTTTGCTTCTTATTGGCCGTTTGGCATGCCGTTACCATGAAAGCAGCTTATGGGAATTGTACGGATATAATGGCTTATTTATGCAGTATTAATAGTTCGCACAGTTTATCGCCTTATCTGATTTCAATTGGTGAGAAAGTAAGTCAATTCCTATAATTTTACCTCTCATTGTTTTTTTTAGGCCGTGGATATATTCATCAAGCATGAATCTCAAAAACGTGAGCCCCTTCAGTCAACCCTAGAATCAGAATTCCGAAAAATGCTGTTATTTTCTTGTCATCGAATGTCCTTTGTTTCGGAATTTTCTGACAAATGTACCAAAAAGATTGTAGCCTCCTATCCGTTATTACTGGCCAGGAGAAATTTACTTCGATTATTATTAGAGCTGGTCAATTTATTATGGAAAAGCTGTGAATCTTGCCATATAGACGAAGTAACCCTATTATCCCTTTTTTTAACCTATCCTCACTTTGAAACTAGTATAATCCTTGTTATACTTTTAAATCAAAAGAAGCAAACTTGGTACTGGAACTTCCGGATAATTATCCTTATAGGCGTAAATTAATGGAGATTATGGTTTCTAATGCTAAGAACTGGATTACTGCTGCTTTGGAACGATCTCCTAACGATGTTGTCGTTTCTCTTCAGGTATTTTTTAGGCTCTCGTCAGAAAGGGGTATGATCATTAACAAAATAGGCATATTTGGCTGATTTTCGTTCATTTCACTTTGATTTTATACATGCAGGAAGATCTTTGGCCTTGAAGCAAGGAAGTGCCAGAGAAGCAGGCCTTAGTGGAGTAGACATATGTTCTCAATTTTTGGAAACTTATGGCAATTTCCAGTATTATCGAGGATTTTACCTGGGAGGAGCAAATTCAGAGACTGGAAGAGGCGCAGATTTGAGATTAAGATTGGCGCATATTATTGAAGCCGTTAAAAATAGTCAAGAGATTTCGCTTGGAGAATTGACAGAAAGTCTTCACTGTGCAGCAGTGTCTATTATTCAGAATTCCCATTGTGATTATGAGCTTATAAAGTTATTTGTCCGGGTTCCAGCCGCTGTATTTACCCAAGAATGCTTATCGCTGGCTTCGTCCGTTTGGTCCTGGGTTTGTGTAGAGAAGCCAAAATTGGAAACTAGATTAATGATGGAAATATCGCTTTGTTGGAAGAAGGCAATAACGGAAAAAAAAGGAATCTATTCTGACCAATATGTCGAGGAAAACCCCATTTCTTCAAAGATGCAATACGAGCCCTCTAATCGTGCAGCCTACATAGTCACTCACCAAAAGGCACAACGTAGCTTCGGAGCTCACCTGGAATGGATAAAATTCCTAGCCAGCCGTTTTGAGTCGGTTCGCCTGAGAAAGGTAGAAATAACCAACGTTTATGTTTCATTATTGCATATTTCCTTTGCCAGTCCTCATAAAATAAGGTACACCAACTTCTTACCACCGATGGAACTACTTTAAACCCACTAGCAAACATCCTTTAGCAAGAGAAGCAGTTTTTCGACTTTTGGCGCTTGGACTTCGATTGTTACAACGAAGCCCCATGGACTTTATTTGTGAATTCAAGTTTCGCTCTGTGTTGTATAATCGAGCATTTGATTGGTTTAGCGCTTCGCCAAAGTAAGCATCCCAGCAAAGATCACAGATCTAATGAGCGTTAGATGGACTGCACATTCTAATAGTAAATTGGCAAAGGAAGAATTAAAGCTTTTAAAAAAGTTTTATGAAATGGTTCAAGCTGACCGAGATAGCATGACTTCGGCACAAAATAGCAAGCCAAAATCCACTGCGGTGCGGTTGGTCAATGCTATGGAAAACAAGACCCGTAGCCTTTTGAAGGATGGCGAGGAGGGCTCAATAAACGATACCATTCAAAGACTCTCCAAATGGAGGAGATTACTCTTGCTCTTTTTGGAGAGTGAGATTACCCGGTTGACAGTTTGGCTAAATCCGATCATTGCCATGGATGATTTTATCGGAGCTACTCAGCGTGCCATGACCAATGTTTGATTTTAACATGCGTAGGATTAACTTGTAGGGTAAATAGGATGCTTGGAAGAATGTCGTTAGATATGCTTGGGAGTTGTCAAGCTGTTTGGCCTACCAGCTATATCAGCGTTACAAGTCAGCAGCATTAGAGGCACAATTGTTAGAGTTGATATATAATGATCCCGCTAATGCTCGACATATCCCTCAAGCCTTATCATTGTTGGTGGAGCAAAACCCCAACGTAACTTCTTATCAGCTCAAGTATTTGCACTATTGGGCCGTGGTACCTCCAATTACCTCGGTTGCATACTTCCTACACCATCACAATGGATCACCCCTCTTATTACAATATGCAATGCGATCTTTAGAAAGCCATTCCCCAGAGGTCGTATTCTTTTGTATTCCTCAAATAGTACAAGCTTTGCGATATGATGCTCTTGGTAAATCAATTTTCTTTAATTAAGGCTAATGGGGATGTAGGATATGTTGAAAGGTATATCCTGCGCACGGCGAATATATCCCCAAAGTTTGCGCATCAAATTATCTGGAATATGGATGCCAACATGTACAAAGATGACGAGTGTGAGGTGGAAGATTCGCTCAAGCCAACTTTGGAAAAAGTTCGACATGATATCATTGAACAGCTTTCAGGAGAGGCTAAAGAATTTTACGAACGAGAGTTCAAGTTTTTTAACCTGGTTACTGGGATCTCTGGCAAGCTTAAACCATTTATCAAGAAAAGCAAGCCTGAGAAAAAGGCCAAGATTGATGAAGAGCTGGGAAAAATCCAGGTTGACGTAGGAGTTTACCTTCCTAGCAATCCAGACGGTGAAGTGATTGGCATTGATTACCATTCTGGTCGTCCGTTGCAAAGTCACGCCAAGGCTCCTTACATGGCGACGTTTAAGATAAGGAGAGAGATTGAGGAACTGGTTGGGAATCCGCCTGTTCTTTTTAAACGTCCCAAGGATTTATGGTTATCTGCTATATTTAAAGTAGGCGACGATTGTAGACAAGATGTCCTTGCGCTTCAATTAATAGCCATTTTCAGAAGTGTTTATAGTTCCTTGGGCTTGGATCTTTGGTTATTTCCCTATCGAGTGGTGGCTACTGCTCCAGGGGTACCTTCTTGACCCCCAATTTTGCTAACCCCATTTTTAGTGTGGTGTAATTGACGTTATCCCAAATGCTATCAGTAGAGATATGCTTGGAAGAGAAAAGATCAACAGTTTATTTGAGTAATTATTTTTTTTCTATTTATTGTAACCATTATTTGTAGCTACTTTAAGATTAAATATGGACCGGTGGACTCTTTAGCCTTTCAAAAAGCTCGCAATGCATTAATTCAAAGTGTGGCGGCTTATTCAGTCGTTTCTTATTTGTTACAATTCAAGGATAGACATAATGGAAATATCATGTTGGATGAACAAGGCCATGTTATTCATATTGGCAAGTTTTTCTTCCCCCCCTCCCTTCTACTTTATCGACCCGGGTAATTGATTGTATTTTAGATTTCGGATTTATCTTGGATATTGCACCTGGCGGGGTTAACTTTGAGAGCTCTCCTTTCAAACTTACCACTGAAATGATTGAAGTTATGGGCGGTAAGGTTGAAATGCAACCTTATGTTTGGTTTTGCGAACTCTGTATCAAAGCTTATCTGGCCATAAGGTATTTATGGAGTTGTTTTTTCCCCCACCTTACCTTACCTGAATAGAACTTTTGCTGAACCAATCATGCATATGGTGGCATTGATGCTTGATTCTGGTTTACCTTGCTTCAAAGGTACTACTTGTGTGCACAACTAAGGGTAACATGTAACCTAGGTGAAACGCTTAAACGGTTGAAACAACGCTTTTCCTTGGAATTGAATGAAAGAGATGCTGCATTGTACATGTTGGGCCTGATCAGAGAATCATGCGAAAACAAGAGAACAGTTCTCTACGACGCTTTTCAGAAAGCGACTAATGGAATTCCTTATTAAAACTGCATTATTAACCTGTTGTGCCTTTTCGCCACCAGTACAGCCGCCATTGAAATGATCGTCACACCACAACCAATGGCCAGTTGCACCACGTCTTCGAAAACGGAAGACATTAAGAATATCCTCAAGGTTGCAGGATCCCAAGTACTTTCCGTCCAAACGGCTTTTTTTGCATCTTTCACCTTGAACCCACCATCCTCACCCATCTCCAGGCCCATACCATAAGCATCGTGGTAACGAGTATATCCACTCAAACATTGTTGAGCAATACAAGCTTGACCATCGCTACAATCTGTCAAGGTTTTACAGCCCTTGCCCCTTTCAAAGGCCGTAAGATTAAACATGTAACGATACACGAATTGAGAGATCAAGTCAGCCAGGCCAAATTGATATACTGAGTAATGACTAATTCTGTCTACGTCGTCTTGACCTACCACTGAAATCGTCAGTATTAGAAGCTGTCAATATTAGCTTACGCGAAACGAGACCATTGATCAAATCACACGTGTAATTACTTATTAAACAATCCAATAATTCCTTTACCTTTTAAAGGTTTGTGTTAATTCCCTCATATATTTTACAAGGATAATAAAACTTACCAATTGACAATCAGCCTTAATATCAGTACCATTTTGACCCCCAGAAGCAAGACCATAAACGGATCGAGCCACTGCAGTAGCTGTGGTGCAGATAGCAGCAGCAGTAGCATTAAAATCCTCTAATTCGTCATCCAAATCGCTATTATAGTAAGGTTCAAATTGTTTTTGAAAACCCGAAATCACCATATTGGCAATATTGGGACTTCTACTCACAAAAGTACCCGTAGATGCTCCTGCTGGAAGCTTTGTTCTGCTTTCAGGAGTTGATGCCATCTTGAACAATGGCCCACCTTGACTCATCAAGCTTTGTCCCAATAGTATATTGTTGGGGGCAAGTTGATGGGTGTGAAGCCAAACGCTATCATTTTTGGTCAATCCCAACTGCATAAACTCCAATACAGTGGTGATTCGGTCAGGATTGATACTTTGATACTTGAGGTCACGCCTGCAAGGAAAGGAACAAGCAGCTTTGGTATAGGGACAGCCTGGATCAGGAACTTTAAATTCTTTCGAACATTTGAATGGCGTAGAAATATCCGATAAGAAGCGTTGAGATCCAGCATAGCCCCAAGCCTCACCATTGAAAAAGGTAAACATGATATGCTTTTGCAAGTTGCTCAGGTCTATTTTTGACTAGAGAGGTATTAGTTAAATGAAATCAATCTCACCATTTGTAAAGCGGTAGCGGTGGCTAGTAACGCAACCATACCTGAAACATTGTTATCAGCACCCACACTTAATCCATGAAAGTAAGAACGGCTATTCATCCCGACAGTCAGCATAATTATTTCCTTGTTATCGTTGTTTTGGATTTTATACGAAGGAGTTGAATAAATAGATAAACCACCCAAGGGAATACACCAACCTATTATTAGTTATACCAAGTTTAGAAGGAGGGAGAGAAAGGGAAAACCTCGTCTTAAACAAGTAGCAGAATCAACTGCAGACCACATAAATGAGCTCAACTCTACTGCATTCAGGGGATATTTTGCATAATTCTTCTTTTGATTTTCCTCCGCAGCCTAACAATTAGTAATTGTTAGAGAGATTTGTTCAATTAAGGACAAAAAAACCTTTTTCAACTTATTAAATGTATCGCCTTCAAATTCTGGAACTGCAAAGATGGGAATGTTGTAATTTTCAAAGATCAAACCATTTCCCTAATTCCATCCAACAAAAGTTTAACTATACCCTAACAGATAGTACCGTTGGGTTCCAGGGATAGGCTATTCCTTGATTGAACTCTGAAGCATATGGGCCAAACTCGCAGTTAGGACAAGGTTTATCAGGAGAGAATGTGGGTTTCGTCTTTTTTGGCATCGAGACGAGAATTCCAGAAACTTTTCCCGTAGCTATAAAAGCTTTGATGTTTTCTCTTTGTTCAAAATGAGTAAAGGTTATAATAAAGCCTTGTCACTTACTTGGAGAGTAAAGAGAATGGAATAATGACTGTGTGAATCTGATTAGGGGTTTTTTTCAAGAACGTTTCAATGGCCGAGTCGGTAGGAAGGTCGTATAACACTCCAGAGACTCCTCCCCGAATGCCTATAAAGAGAAGAGTTACGAGAAAGTGGGTAATGGTTACTTTGGCAGCCAATGGTCCCAGTAGCATTTAACAAACGAACACATGGAATAGGATTCAATTCTGCATAGGTAGAATTGTAAAGTAAGGCCTGACTATTTACTAAAGGGAGATTTAGTTTTTCTTGCAGTAGGACTCGACTTTACCTCCTTCTTCTGATACGAGCAGCAAGAGGAGAAGAAGAAGGAGTGCAGCCGTCGTTGCAGTGGGGATTGCGAAAGGGGAAGAAAGTTTATGTAAATTTGTACGCATATAGGGTCAGGTGGGGAAAAGAGTTGATGTTTCCTACTCCAACATACTGCTACTTTCCTCAACCTCCGGATCCCAAGTTTTCGTCGATATTCAGCTCAAATGAAAGCGGAGTCGATTGGAAAAAGAGAAAAGCCTTGGTAGAACTGAAAGAAAAACGTCAAATGGAGAGAAACCAGAGATTCTTGCAGCCATTCATGACAAACACAACGGCAGGATCTGGAATTGCAATTAGCACTTCAACAGCTTTGAACACTTCGTTACAACAAGCAGTGCAACAACAACAACAACCGCAAGAATGGGCAGCACAGAGTTCTCCCAATTCCAGCATGCCAAGTAGAACTGCTACACAATGGCCCTTCAATGCCACCACCACACCAGAACGTACCATACCAGCGCCCAATGTGCCACCACCAGCAAACGTGGTTCCTGAGATTATCAATAGATTTGCTCCTCAAACACCCACAGAAGTAATAACCTCAAGGAGAAGTCACTGAGCAATATTTGAGTAAACTTAATAATTCTGCAATAATTCTCTAATAATTATCATCTCTCCCATTGTTTGTTGTAAAATGCCAGCGCCGAGTATATTATTTCGACTATTTATCACGCTCCTAGTGATAGTTTCGCTGATACTTTTAATATTAATCAATTTTTCCGATTCCTCGTTGAAAAGAAAACAAACCACCCTCATAACCGTAGCTGAACAAGAGCCAAGGTCCTACACCTACAACAATCTGACCTATCCTACTGGCCAAAGGTTTGGTGATGCCATATTTGCTGCTCCGGGGAAACGAGCAAAAGCTGCTTTCATCGTTTTGGCCAGAAACTCCGATTTAATGCAACTCAAGAAAACCATTAGAGAAGTAGAAGCGAGATTCAACTCCAAGTATCTCTACCCTTACGTAATCCTCAATCAGGAAGCCTTTGACCAAGACTTTAAGGAACAAATCAGCAACTTGACCAAAGCGCGTGTGAAATTCGGTATTATTCCATCGAATAATTGGAGCATACCAGCATGGATAGATCAGAACAAGTTGAGCATTGCCATGAACAACCTGAGACCACTGCTGCATGGAGATGATATTAACTGGCGACATATGTGCAGATTCTATGCTGGTTTGTTCATGGACCATCCTTTGATGACAGGATATGATTACTTTTGGCGCTTGGAAGCTGGCGTTTCTTACACCTGTCAGCTTGATTACGATCCTTTCGTTTGGATGCAGGAGAATGGGAAGATATTTGGATTTACTATAACGCTGAAAGAATTGCCTCTAGCGTTGACAGGATTTTGGGAGAGTGTGACCAATTTTTTTGAGAGTAATCCTGAATTAAGTGCCAAGTCCAATAGCAGACTTCTTATCACCAGTGATGGTAACAAGACTTACAATGGTTGTCATTTCTGGTCAAATATGGAGATTGGAGATCTACGCTTCTTCCGATCAGAAGGATATCGTCGCTACTTCAAATTTCTCGACAAAGTGGGAGGAATTTATTACGCAAGATGGGGAGACGCGCCCATTCACACGGTAGCACTGTCCACCATGTTAAATGTCAGTCAGATCCACTACTTCGAAGACATCGGATACGAACATACGGGCTCCATGCACTGTCCACAGTTTTCCAAGCCCGGGGTGTGCAGCTGTGATCCTGGCAATGCAGTGGATTATCGAGCAGCGTCCTGTCTTAACAGTTGGGAAAATATTATTTATTAATAAATCACGGTTAAATCACTTCGGGTTATGGACTCCCGTGCACGTGGAAAAGCACCAGAATCTCTATATGCACCATTCATGTGACTTTGAAGTATTGTTCTCCATGTCCTCCGATGCTGATATCCTCAAACTTGACGAAGCGAGTTCTCCCAAGATCACAACCTCTGACACCGTAACAGATCCCGACGTGGTGCTAATCCCAGAAGAAGTGGCCAACTTTGTGTGGGTGCCAGCTAGGCTGCATCCCCAATTAGCTCCCCACGAATTCCAAGCTTGGTTAAGCAACTATGAAGGAAAAGCAGGACCTCCTAGTCCAAGTACTGTATCTCGTAAGAGGTCACTTTTAGCACCTCCAAAGGATACGCTCAGCTCTCCAACGAATGAAGTTGACGATGCTGGAAAATCTGTTGATATCATCCAACATCATAAAGAAGGAATTACTCCTTTCCGCGATGTGGCGGATGGAGTAGTAAGTTATAATGAAGATAATGTTCAGTTGAAAGCTTTTATTAAAAGGCGCAGCTCTTTAAACATCAGCAAAGGTAAAAATTATATATTGAAAATGAAAGCTTATCAGCAGAGGTGGAAAAGTTTGAGCTTGACGCCATGAACTCAACAACTCGCCCTCTGCCTGGTTTAAAAAGGAATGTCCGCAGTGTTCAAACTTCCAGTCGCTTAAGAGGCCGTCGTCAGAAAGCAGAAGATCATGTAAAATGTGGAGAAGGAGGAACGCCAGAGTCGATGTTTAATGAAATCCTCTCCACTCCGGAATCAACACCACATTCTTTGGAACCCAGTCCCTCTCCTACTGTATCAAAGCTTGTTCGCAGTAACTCTTTTGATGGATCCTTATTGGAAAAGAATGATGTCAGAAGTTCTTTCGATTCTGCCAGTATGGATAATCATAATGGAGTTGCTGCTAACTATGGGAGAAGTCCTTCAATGGTTGAATTCCATTTCCCTACTGGTGTTAGTCTTCCTTTGAGTGAAAAAGAAGAAGGCTTTAAACTGCTGAGAACTCTTACCACAGAAGAAATGCTGGGAGGTCAAAAACCTCTAACGCCAGAGTCACAAAGAAACACTGACACTAGGAAATCAAGCTGGTCACAATGGCTATTTGGTGCAGATGCTGGAAAAACTGTTTCTATGAAGACTGCAAAACTTAAGAAAAACATGGAGAAGAAGAAGTCCTCGGAAAGTGTTGCTACTCCTACCGTCACTGCTACTGCTGGAAAGAAGGCCACCATTACTAAGTTGTTCAAGTCAAAGACCAAACCAGCAAAACATGAAAAGGATGAAAAATTAACAACGGCATCAGCAGAACAGATAGCAGCTTTAACAGCGCCCTCTACAGCAGAGGGAAGCAGTGAGGAACTGTCAAATAAGGCACCAAAGTACACTAATCATCAACTTCGTTATCCTATTCATATTGAACGGGTTATTTATCGCATATCTCACATAAAGTTAACTAATTCGCGAAGACCATTGCTACAACAAGTTTTAATTTCCAATTGGATGTTTTGGTACTTGGGTTTGATCAGTCAACAGGATCCTCGCAATATCTCTGCTGCTCAGCGAGCAATGGAGGAAGCGAATTCGATGAAGACTCGAATTGGAAAATCAAAGCCTCCAAAACCTCCCATGGATCGAAGCAGAAAAGGCCAAGATTTGACCAAAAGCGAGAGCGAAGATGCTCGAAAGAACATTCAATTCGCTGCCAACAACAGCAAAAAGGGGACAAAGGTGACGACGGGCAATGAAGAAGACGAAGAGGATGACCTTCCTTTGGCACGTTTAAAGCCACGTACTGAGCACACCGCAGCAGTGGCAGCACCAACATAGTGGGAAATCAGTTTGTAAAATAAATTATCTTTAAGCACATTGTAAAAATTATTAGCAGAAATTATTGGCATGTTTTGTTTCACACTGTTTCTCTTTCACCTCATCTCTCCGATAAATTCCCCCAAATCTCCTTCTCAAACGCAGACTTGATCACTTTTCGCAATGGTTATGAATCAAACTCCCCCTCATCCCGTAGAACCGCTTCCCAAAAACTCTTCAATATTCTGGCCCATGACGCTGGTGATTGGATTGATATCCATCTGCGTCTACCAGCTGGTTAGTTTCAATGTATATCACAACTCCGAATCCGAATTCAGTTGGAATAAGAAAGAAGACTTTATCCTTAACCCCTTTCAAGCCCCTTCCCTCACCAGCTCGCGTAGCCCTTGCCCCATGCTCAATACACTGGCCAACCACGGATACTTGAACCGTGAAGGCCGGTTCATCACCAGGGAATCCCTGAAAAAGGCTCTCAATACCGTCGGTTTGGACGATGAAGTTGCGGCCAAATTACTCGACAAGGCCGATCAATTTGCCCTGGATCCTGATACCAATACTTTCAGCCTCGACTTGGTCGACCTTTCCAAACACGGCATATTGGAACACGATATTTCTTTGACTAGAAATGACTTTCATCTTGGTGATAATCTTTCAAAGAATGAAACTTTGATTGACAATTTGTTGAAATTTGCCAATGAGGATGGTACCTTGGATACTCACTCCATAGCCAAAGCTAGAAATGCTAGATTGAGAGATAGCAAGTTGAATAATCCGTCGTATTCCTTTGGATTTAGGGAACAATTTACTGCGGACTCGGAATGCGCGGTGTTTTTACAAATCGTTGGAAGATCTGGCATGGTCAGTAGTGCTACTGCTGAGAGCGTATTGAAACACGAACGTTTTCCTGATGATTGGGCCCCTCCCAAGAAAGATGTGGAACTCGGACATTTACTGTTGGGTACTTTCCGTTGTGCTTTATACAGATGGTTGCCCAACAATTGGGCGTAAGTAAATTTTATTCCTCTTCGAATTCTCCGTCTCCCTTTACTGAACCTGTCCCTGTTGTGTTAACCTCCATACTGATGAGACTCATCGTTTCTTCCACATCAAATGGTAGTTCTTTTTGTTCTCCACGCGCTTCTACAAAAAAAGAAGTTACGCTACCAAACATCTGAAAATGAGCTAACCAGCAATTAAATTTTTATCAATATCATCTTTATGTTGTTGATAAGTAATGCTGGGAAAGGATTGCTTCAAATAATACTTCAAGATTTGCTCTCCTTTAATTGTCTATCTCTTTCGTTAATAAATGAGCAAAAGAAACCATAATTACATCTTGAAGCTCAGGGAATTTATCCGGATCATTGACAGGATCTGCCAAGTTATCAGCTATGGCTTGTTTTTCGTTGCACCTAAGCCAATCTCTCCACTTGTCCACCATCTCTGAGAGACGAGATGGTGCATAAGTTCTTGCAAACATTACTGCCTCTGCATGTCTTGAAGTGGTTGTAAGAACTTCCAAGCATCGTTCCACTTGTCCCAGCAACAAGTAACAAGTGAAAGCGACGTTAAAGTATCCCTTCTCGGCTACTCACAACATGAACTCAACGATCTCTGAAGTAAAATAATACCAGCCATATCTGCGACTTTTTTGATTCCTTCTGCATTTCCGCTAGCCTGATAATACAACAAAAGTCCGCTAAAATCCTCTGCTCGTAAAAGACATTCTTCTGCCAAAGAAAACTGCACTGTATTAGACTATTTCACTTCAAACCCAAGAGAATACCTTCCAGGCGTTAAGGGCGGCATCTCCAACGGCTTTAAACTTTTCAGTGGAATTTGCTTCTTTGGCAATGCAAAGGGCAACATCCAATTTTTCCAGCTGAAGCGCAAGTTCAAATCGTTGTTCTTGATCAGTAGAAATTTCTAATGCAAGTTCCTTTAAATCTATACAATTATGGTAAGATTTTTGACCAAGAAGGATGGTATACTTTGGCTCTCGAGGAATCTAGCAACTCGTTTTCTCTGATCCAGCGGAATATCTGGGAGAAACTGGCTTGCAGTCTCCAAGTCATTTCTTAAAACCGCGGTCTGATATTCAACCACGCTCAGCGATAGCGTATAGCAGTAAACATTGACATCTTTGTCTGCCAAATAAACCCGATTATCTCTTGGTATGTAACCCAGTAAGTACATATCACTACAGACAGATTAAAAAAGCACTAAAAAATTACGAATCAAAATGTGCTATGGTAAATGTTTCAGTTCCAACCAAATATCCCAAGCGGTTAAGCGAATTTGTATAAATGAAACAATCACCAACCCAACATCCGCTCTTTAAGCTAAAAGCGAATATATAAGCAGCTGAAAAAACCTAAAGATACTTTTCGTTTAGTTCGTGGATTAACTCAAATGCTTCTTCCACTCCTTCGTCGCCAATATCAGCCCCAGCCTCCAATGCATCATTATAAGCAACACGGCTGAATTTGAGAAAATATGTGGAGTCTTCACAAACCACTGCTAACAGCTCTCCTGAATCTGACCAGAATAACTATTTGATGTTAATGAGAACTTATAAGCAAGAATTAAACCTGCTTAGGGACCACGTCAATTCTTCTGACCAAACTGCCCTGCTCCCAGTCATACAGATTAAGGAACGAAGAACTCCTAATTCCGAGTAGCGTTCCCCCAAATAGCCCTTCAGCGGCAAAACCAATTTTGGGAAATAAACCGGGTTTCTCTTTAAAGTTCTTAAAAACTTTGATTTTTGTTACACTCTCACGGACAGCATATTCGTTGGAGTCTTGAGCCCAGACAAAATCCAAAGCCTGACCAAATGTTTTATTGCGCCAGGCTAAAGCGGTGTATATGATATACTCGCCATCTCCACAAACTACTACAAAACGACCATTGGGAGAATGCTGCAGAGTTTGTGGGTAAATCTCCGAATTTCCCAAGTCTTTGATTGGAAGTGACATTTGTTCTCCATCCTTTACGTTATCATCTTCAATGTAATTAGTGGCGTTATACGTGCAAATATTAATTGCATACCTATACTTGCCTTGACATTGGCAGTTTGTATGTCTGTATGTTTTGCCCAAATGATTTTTCCGCTGCTGTCCATACTGATTGCTGGTTCATCTTTTCCCAGCTATAAAGAAATGTATTAGTCGTACGGAGGGTTAGGAATCACCTTGAATACAACGACCCCGTCGTCATATCCTACAGCTACTTCACTACCAGACTTTCCAAGAAATGATAAACTCCAAGCACGGTCCAAGCCATAGTTGAGAGTGTTTTGAAGTCGATAAGTGACACTGTGCCATATCCGTACCGTACCGTCTTCGGAAGAGGTCAGAATAACTGGCAGGGTAGGATGGAATGAAGCAGTAGCGACGTTTTGCGTATGACCCTCCAAGGTTTGTACGCAAGATTTATTTTGATAATCCCAAACTTTTACTAACCTAATTATTCACCATTCCCATTGTTAAGTAGTTAGAAAAAACGATTAATACTTGTCATCTGCTCCGCTAATAATAAATGGTCTTTCTCCGCCATGAAAATAATCCACATAATTCAATCCCTTTTCATGTCCCTCCAAGGTAAAGTTGGCAGTAGTAGATCCTAAGCTCCAAACTTTGATGGTACGATCTTGAGATGCAGAGGCAAATGTGTTGGGATCTTTGGGATTAAATACAACTTTCATTACAAAGTGAGTATGCCCTTCAAAAGTCTACATGGTACATGAGGGATCTCAGAGACAGACACTTACTTGAATGCACTTCCAATTTTTTTCCCAGTCCCAAAGTTTTATCGTCATATCGTCGCTTCCACTAAGTATAAGCGATTGCGATGGGTGAACTGCCAATGTTCGTATATAATCAGCGTGCGCATCTACAACATGCACCTTTTCCAAGGTATTATAGTTGAACACTTTAAGCTGAGTATCATCGCTTCCGGTAACCACCCAATTTTTCCTAGCAACAAATCTGGCCGTTCTCACAGGAAGTTCGGACACCTCCAAAGTTTTAATAATAGACGAGGTGTGGTAATTGTAAATATGAGCTTTCCCATTGTACAAAGCCACCAACAACCAAGGCTCACTTGGATGGAAATCGACGCATTTAACTCGTTCCGAACGAGCCAAAAATGTTCTCTATTGGCGATAAATGCCCAGATTTGTTGAATCTTACCTTGACCTCAAAATTTACCATCAGGCGTCAATTTGGTCAAAACGTGTTCGTTCAAATTTTCTCATTATTTTTTGGAAAAATACAATTTTGGATGGTACTTCCCACAGTCGCTTCCGAGCGACTCCCTCGGTCACTGGTGGGAACCGCAACTCCCTCTCCCCACCCTACCCCTCCACCTCTCTCGCCTTCAAACCCTTCTCACACTGGAAGCCTCAACGCTCCTGACAACAACCACAAGCCCCCGCCCAATGATCTTGGGCACAAATAGCAACACCAATTTCTGTTCCACCCAACGTTTAACCATAGCCTTTATTGCTCTAGCTCACTATTACAAAAAAGGGAACCCACGTCGCC
>QZWR01000138.1:0-35718 GCA_004114325.1 Zoophagus insidians
CCCGCCAACGGGCTGGCTATCCCAATCTACGCTTCTTCGTCTTTGTACGTAGGTGATTTGAACGCTGATGTTACCGAAGGTATGCTCTTCGAAGTGTTCAACCAAATTGGTCCTGTGGCATCCATTCGTGTCTGCCGCGATGCTGTAACTCGTCGCTCCTTGGGTTATGCCTATGTGAACTTTCACAGCGTTGTCGATGCTGAGCGTGCTCTTGAGAACTTGAACAATGAGCCTATCAAAGGTCGTCCTTGTCGTATTATGTGGTCCCAAAGAGATCCTTCCGCCCGCAAATCTGGTTCCGGAAATATTTTTATTAAGAATCTGGACAAATCGATCGATTTGAAGGCTCTCCAGGAAACTTTTTCAATCTTCGGAAGCATTCTGTCTTGCAAGGTAGTCACCGACGAGGCCGGAGAATCCAAAGGTTATGGTTTCGTCCACTTCGCTCAGGAAGAGTCCGCTCAACAGGCTATCGAGAAAGTCGACGGCATGATTCTTGGAGGCCAGAAGGTCTATGTCGCCAAGTTTATGCCTCGCAAAGAGAGAATCCAAAACATTGGTGATCCGATGGCTCATGTTACGAATTTGTACGTCAAAAACTTGCCTGATTCTATTCAGACCAGCAAAGAACTGGAAGACTATTTTCGCGAGTTTGGCGAGATTACGAGTGTTTATCTCTCCATCGATGATGCTACTAAGAAGTCGAAGGGATTTGGCTTCGTTAACTTCAGTACTCCTGAGTCTGCTAAGAAGGCGGTTGAGGCTAAGAACTTATTCACTCACGGCGAACCCCCCAAGCAGTTGTACGTTGGTCGTGCTCAGAAAAAAGCAGAACGTGAGCAGGAGTTGCGCGAAAAGGTCGAAATGATGAAGATGGAGCGCATTAGCAAGTGGCAAGGAGTCAATCTTTACGTGAAAAACTTGGATGACTCCATCAATGATGAACGTCTTCGCGAGGAATTCAAAACCTTTGGTACTATTACCTCGGCCAAGGTTATGTCTGATGATAAGGGCGTTTCTCGTGGATTTGGTTTTGTTTGCTATTCTAATCCTGAAGAAGCTACCCGCGCTGTCACTGAAATGAACGGCCGCATGATTGCTCAAAAGCCCGTGTATGTTGCTCTGGCTCAGCGCAAGGAAGTTCGTCGTGCCCAGTTGGAACAGCAGCATGCTCGTCGTGTGAAGGGAATCCCCATGGTTGGTCCCATGGGAGCTCCAGGGATGTACCCGGCTGGCGCTGCCCCGATGTTTTATGCTCCCCAGTCTAACATGAATGCACCTCAGCAGGGTTTTATGTATTCTCAGCATATGATGCCTCGCCAGCGAGGAGCTGGATGGGCTCCACCTGGTCAGCCCGGATACGCTCCAGTTGGAGGTCAGGGATTCATGATGCCTGTTAATCAGCGTGGTCAAGCCCCTGGCAATTCCAACGGACCTCGCCGTGACAACATGAATAATCGTCGCGGCGGCGGCCGTGGAGGTGCTCGTGGAGGAGCTAATCAGCGCGATATGGACCAGCCTCGTATGAGCCAGCCTGTTGCTTATCCGACCATCCAGGCTATCGCTCAGCAGCCTCTGGATGCCAAGGCTATTTCTGCTCTTCCTGCTGATCAGCAAAAATTAGTTGTTGGAGAGAAGTTGTATCCTCTTATTGCTGCCTCCAATCCTCGTCTTGCTGGAAAGATCACCGGAATGTTGTTGGATTCTTATTTTACCGACGAAATTATCCACCTTATCGATTCTCCCGATGCCTTGGCGGCGAAGATTCAGGAAGCTTTGCAGGTTCTTGAGCAGAGTCCTCAGAATCCTGAAGGTTCTCGTTAAGTTGTTGAGTATCTGTTTTGTATGTTCTTGCCCTGTATTTTCAGAACTTTTAGTAACTTGAAAGTTGTATCTTTGTAATCTTGGTGTTGGACAAACTAACAGACTCTCTGGGATAAAAACAAAAAAAAAACATAAAAATAAAGCTGCTGGACACGGCTAATTAAGGTGTAAATTTAAACTCATCGTTGAAATCGTACAATATTTACTTAAAAAGTTAAGCAATTTAACCCTGAAAGTTCAATATAAGGGGAAACAAGTGCAGCAGTACAATTGAAGAGGCAAGATCGTCGCAATAGTAGATCAACGGGAATGCTGTTTTTGTGAAGACAGCTGAGAACGAACAGCCTGCAACCGGGCCTTCCAGTATTCTAACTCTCCTGCTGAAACGGTGGTCTTCTTTCCCGATCCACCAGTAGAAGGTGCCGAACGCATTGGATCTGCACCTGTGCCAATATCATCGGGCTTTTTAAAACTGGAAGTCCGGAAAGGCTCCGACATCTGCTTAGCACTGGAAAAGCGAATAGGACGAGACGGTGTTGTTAAATCGCCAACATTACGCCGAGACTCACGCGCCTTGGAGGATTTCACCTTCGAGGCTGAAGAAAGCATAAGATCGTTTGCTTCATTCAACTGCGACAAAAGTAATGCGTTCTCCTCCGATTTTTGACGCAAATCGCTTCTGAGATTCTCTAATTGTTGAATATTCCTTTCCAACACCTTTCGATCCGCTTCCCATCCATCCAGCAGACGCTCCTTTTCATTTAAAAATTCGCGGGAAAGAGCATCTAAATCTTTGTCAAACTGCTCCTGTAATAAAGTTTTGTACAATTCGTTTTCTTCACGAAGACGATTGAGAGGCTCCTGCAACGCCTGCACTTCGACACCCATTTTAAGATTTCCGTCAACAAGTTCTTTGATTTTATCCAAAAGCTTACTGTTCTCGTCAGCCAAAAGTAAGTTCTGATCTTGAACTGAACTTAAAACCTCGTCCTTGGATTCGACCTTTTCGTGTAAAGCCGTAACTGTTTCGTTCAATGATCGAACAAGTGAGACTAACTCCGATGCATTTTCTTTGCCGACTTCCGAAAGTCTGTCTCGAGAAGACTCTCGCAACTGTTTTTCTAATCTCGCTTGAACCATCAACAAATTATCAGCAAGCACATCAACATGATTTGCTTGATCTTCGACAAGGACGGCTGCCTTTTCGAGAAGAAAATTTAAATCATTTTCCCGTGACAAGAACTCCTTTTCTACGGTTTGAATTGCATCTAAATCAACATTGTACCGAGAATTTTCCATTTCAGAGGTGAGGTTTTCATTTAAACAGGTCAACTTATCGACCATCGCTTTGCTGTCCGTAATATTGTGCTCTGCTGCAATCAAATTACTGGAAACCCGATCAATCTGCTCCTGGAGGGTAACACACTTTTCTCTAAGTTCGCTATTCTCAAGTCGCAATTCATCTGCAATTTTCTCAGCGGCTAAACGTTTAGAATTTTCTTCAAAAAAGATCAAATTAGTTTTAGTTTCCTTATCCCGACTGCTTGACAGAAGATTCTGGAACTCTGAGCTGCATCGCTCGAGGCGTGAAGTTAAATCCGTTATTTGCACGTTAGCCTGATTCAACCTGTGCTCAGTAGCCTGCTTCGAGGATTCCATAGTTTTGAGAGAATTCTCCCTTTCCAGTAATGCAGATTCAGACCTCGACAGCCTTTCGGTGACATACGCATAGTCGTTTTGAAGAGATTGTAGCTGCGAAAGTAACGGATCATTTGCACTCTCTGATTTCTTTCGCTCTAATTCGTCTCTTAAAAACCTGAGCTCCTTTACAAGCTCCTCCTTTGCTTGTTTATCCATAAACACTTCTGACTCTTCATTGCTAAAATTTTCCTCATCGGCATCAGTGCCCGAAAGATAGGACTTCGCAGTGCCAGACTGTCGGTTGACGTTCTTACTTGATTCGACCTGTTCCTTCAAGGATGAAATTTCCATTTCATATTTTTCGCTGGAGTCTTTAAGAACCATTTTAACTGAGGATAATTCCAAACTAAGCTGCGCAACTTGACGCTCCAAATTTTTTTTGTCAAATGCAAAATTATCAACCGAGTCGCACATTCTAACCAAAGCCTGCGAACTGTCCTTTGCATTTAATAATAAAACAGAAAAGTTCTTTTCCGTCGTTTTCAGCTGATGCAGAGCAAGTGGAGGAGATACGCTTTCGTGATTCATCTCGGAAACATCAAACATTGGAGAGCTACTGTGTTCACTTAACTCTGAAGAAGTAATGTCTCCTTCATCAAACGAATCGACAGAAACCCCAGATCGGAAACCATCCATCCCCGCCTTGACGTCGGAGCTGTACGGATCATCCATGCAAGGGCACAGTTTAATGGATAACTTTTCAATAAGACATCACGACTGGCCGGCAATCGCCGGCCTTCGTGGGGAGGACCAGGTTCGGCGTCACTGGGGAACCTGCACTGATGGACGGAGATGTCACTGCGCCGGTGGTGACTTGCTACGAGCTGCACCGGCCTGCTCCTTGCTACTCGATGACGAGCATCGGCCCAGTGACGACGACGACGATGAGGCGCTGCCTCGGCGCGCAGCCGGCGCACGGTGGTCCGCCCGCGGTGCGCGTGCGCCGGTGGCTACGGTAGTATTATCCTGACGGCCCTGCGCCCGTGTGCTCCGCTCCGCTCTGCGCTGGCGACGGTGCCCTTATTTATGCTGCTGCTGCGGGCGTTGGTTTGTTTCGTCGTCGCGGGGCGGTCGTCGGAACGAGGAACTGAGACTGAGTTGAACTCAGTTGTAAACCAAGCTGTACGTGAATGAATGAGTTGCTTGACGGCGACCGATCGGATCGGTCGAGCTTCGAAGCGCCGCCGCAGCGACATGCTAAGTACTCTGAACTAAGTAATTTCCGGAATTCCGGAAATACCGGTATTAATACCGGTATTATAAGTACGGAGTCAACATCTTCAGGGGATTGTCAAGTTCAAGTTCATGTTGATGATGAACAACGAATCTTTGTACACCACACCACAATCTCCACTTCCAAGAGTTGGCCAAGTGCGTGGCCTCCCACCCACAAGCATCGCGCGTCTGGACAGGCGTCCGCGCCCGCCACACCCGCAAGTTCTAAGTCTAAGCATGGCTGAGAGGGCACGCAGGCATCGGACGCCGAACGTGTCCGCTGGTCCCGTTGGTCCCATCGGGCCGCCGCACATGTACCGTACCTACAAATAGCAACTCAACGAAGTACCCGACCGAGTTTGAGCGCATGTGCTCAGCAGACACTCAGCACGCCGCCGCTGGTTCCTGTGCCTCAAGGCGTGCCTTCACTCTCCGAAACATGCCCCAGTTGCTCAGCGCGGTAATTCTGCCATGCCGGCTCCGGGCTTCCCTGCCCAACGTACAGAATTCTTTAAAGTTAAAAACTTGTTTTTTTGTTCGTATCTTTTTGGTGTTTTTTTTTGTTTTTTTTTTTTTTGTTTTTCTTTTTTTTGTTCACAAATAAATATAAAACATCGTGCAGTTAAATAACAATGGTGAGCAACTTTTTCTTTACTTGTTTCTGATGATGTATACCTTAGGACAAATATCGGAATCAGATGCAGTTTTGTGACGTTTGCAATATTTCCTTAAATTCTCTAAGTTCCCTAAACGATCACTTGCGGGGAGCTGCACATAAAAAACGGTTGAATGCCGAAAATACCGAAAAATTTGATTGTGCGACGTGCAAATTATCGTTTGCATCCAGAAGCAACCTTCTGGAACATGAAAAGGGGAAGCACCATTTGCATCAGATGTCCGCTTCATTTTCGACGATAGGGACTAAGGTGCTGATGATTTGGGTTATCTTTTTGTTGTAATTTTTTGGTTAGGACCCTTCTCTGTCTGGAAAAAAAACGGGAGATAAGCAGAACTTGTTGTCTTGTGAGCTCTGCAGTTTGTCTTTTATCTCCCAGATTAATTTCGATCAGCATATTGCTGGTAAGAATCACAAGAAAAGACTCGCCCTCAATGCCGTTTTCGTGGGCAGTGACAGGGTTGAAGCTGAAATTCCTGTTCAGCCCTTGAAGGTTAGTACTTCAGATGCCGCCGTTGAGTTCGATTTGACAAAGTTAGAGACGGATTCAAAATCAACTTTAAGAGAGGAGGACTTGCCCGGGAGAATGGTAGGTGTTTATTTCATTTGCTGCCATCGTTTTAAACAAATTTGTCTAGTCTTCGTCTAGCTCTCAGAAGGTGGAGCTCGCATTTTCAGAATCTGCGGAAAGATCCGTACCCGTATCTCTCGCTGGAGTTTTCGTCGCACCTGTGTACCATGCTCCCCACGCTTCTCCTTCATTTCCCTCACTTCCCCCTCTTGAGTTAGTTTACGGCGTGGAACTTTCGAGAGATCACGAAACCCCTCGGAAAGAAATTTTTGCTTCCTTGAAGAACTTTAGTAATTTGAAGAGGAAAAATTTAGAAAACTTAAATGATCAAGCCATCCTTCCTGCAAAATTGGATTTTTCTGTTGAAGCAAACAATAACCTTAATTCGGACACCCCACAATCTAAAGAGAGAAAATTGGAAGAAGACTCGCGACTTTCATCGGAATCTTTCATTTCTCTTGGAGCGTCCTCTTCAGTTTCACGACCTTTTTGGCTGAGCGATTCATCAATTTCTATGGCGCAGCTAACTTTTGGATTGGATTTTAAATACTTGTACGAGTGGCTTTGTCCTAACGAAACGGAATCCAGAGTCCGTAAAATTGCTCTTAGAGAACTGAAAAAGCACGTATCCAGATGTCTGCCTTCAGGGAAACTTGTTGTCTTTGGTTCGACTCTGGTTGGAACATCTTTACCTTCTAGGTATCGTCTCCTTGTATTTGAGTGTCCGTTAGGGACTATTGTTTAATTTTGCTTCTATAGCGATATCGATGTAACAGTGACCAATCTGAAAATACAAGATAATAATAACCGAAGAAATTTAGAGCCTTCGCATCCTATTCATGTTCTTTCTAGATATCTTTCTAAGCATTGCCGCAGCAAAATTTTAACGATCACCAGAGCTAGAGTTCCTGTTATCAAATGGGTAGAACCTGTTACGGGGGTTAATATTGATATTTCATTCAACGCTCTTAATGGTGTTAGAAACTCAAACTTGGTATTAGAATACATGAAAAAGTACCCCATGTTACGGCCTCTGCTGTTATTTTTGAAACTTTTTCTTCGTCAGCGAAACCTCCATGAACCTTTTTCTGGTGGGTTGGGCGGGTACGCGCTGGTGCAGTTGGTTGTCAGTTTTTTGCAGATCGGACGTCCCCTTCATTACTTTATTCCTGTGCCCAGAGAAAAGAACGAGATAGACTTTGATGATTGTGGCTTGTGCCTTGTTCAGTTTTTTCATTATTATTCAAAAATATTCAATTTTGAAAAGGTTGGCATTTCTATTGCAAACAATGGTAGATATTTCAACAAAAACGGCTTCGGCGCCTATGATTCCAATCCTGGAGGAGTATCTTTATTGGATCCAGACGACGAGAGCAATGATGTAGGGAAGAGTACACATAACTTCCATTCAGTTCGCAGTGCTTTCGAGTTTTGCTATCATGTACTCAGAGAAAAGGTGGGATTTTCAGCAGGAGTACCTTTCTTATATTTTTGCATAGGTGGCCGTGGCTTTTATTCCACTTTCGTCCCCTCCTGATCTTCCTTATCAGGTTCCAACTCCAAACTTCTCGCTCATCGTAAGTAGCTGCCGTTTGGGCTGGATTTTTAGTTTAAATCGATAATAGTCACAGGTAATAACACCGGTTACGGAGCAGTTTACCAAACGGACTGTCTATCAAGCTGCACTGGAAAAGGTTTTAAAAGAAACCGCTGAGGGAGATGACCAAACAGACCGAGAGCAGGAGGAACTCCAAAATGAGGCTGCACTGTGGACTGAAGTCCAACAGAATAATGATCTTGATGATGCGTATGAAGAATCAGAAGATGCAGCTGAGGCAGATAAAATTCCGGCCGATGTATCTACCATGAAAAAGAGGAGAGTAGGATCTTCCTGGGACCCGAATCGATCTTCGGAAAAATCAACTTCACATTCTAAGGTTGATAATCCGAAAAAGAAAAAGCAGAAAAAGCATAAACGCTTCGTTTGAAGCAAGATGAGGATTCACATAAAAGAACTTTTCAATAGACTTCGTCTACAATTTTAATTTGTCTGCCTTTCTTCACTTGGTACAATACTTTTCATAAAACTGTCAAACCTGTCTTGTATACTGTCGAAGCGCCCGATTCCCTTGGGAAATTTTTCCCTCACAAGAAGGTTGAACTTTGCTTCTATCTCATCGAGACTCGTTCGCTGAAAAAGTGGCAATAAACTACCTGAAGACATGAAAACAAGACTAACAAAGGCTTTGCTATTAATACCAGGTATTAAACAAGAAAAATTTCTACAGCGAGACTTGAAGAACAAAATTCTAAAATTATCAACGTCTCGTCGGAGGCAACTTGCGCCTTTCGAGCTCTCCCCTAGGTTGCAACGTCCCCCTTCACTCGGCTGGTTTGCGGATCCATGCCCGTGACAGTGCGACGACCGCAGCAGGGCAACATCGGTGCTCATCGCCTTGAGATTGTTCGTTCGTTTTTGCAGACCTCTCTCCGTGAAAGAAGCAACGTTTGTAACTTAACAACGTAACTTAACAACGTTATCACGTGTCATCGATCATAACAAAAAACGTTAAGAAATTATAATCGATCAACTATGATACCCAAGGCCTAAACTTAGTCTTAACAACGTTGTTAACTTTTTGGTTGTTATTATTCTGTCCGGAGTTCTGTCTGAACGTGTGAACGTTGACCCATGGGTCCCTCATAGGTGTTGATAAACTTAACGTCAACGTTCACGGTGATGGATGAGGAGTTGAACCTTGACGAGGTTGTTCGTTGATGGAATCGGCATGCAGGCGGAGCCACACATCCAATAGAGATGCGGAAAACGACCCAACACCGCACGGCACGCTCCGTCGCACCGGCGTTGCGCCGTCGAGCCGTCGGCGCCGCACGGACACAGTCCCTCGTCCCTCTCCGCACACGGAGGGCACCCTGCGCTCGGCGCATCCCACTGCCCGCTTGATTGCTAGGAGAATTGATATTCTATGCGCTGACGACAAACGAGAATGTGTTCCGAGCAGCAGTTTTGGATCGGTCTGGCAATTGTAGCGGGAATCTTGGGAACTTCTTTATATGTACCAATAATCTTCTCCGCCGAAAACGAAATCAGTCTGCCTGCGTCAGATATTTGGTTACGGGTATGTAGTTCGGGAACCCTTCATTGCTGCACACATAGTCGTGGTTGGAATTTGTAGTTGTTTGTTGTATTACTCCTAGCTTGGCGATAGTTGACATTTTGATTCTAGTTGTCCGACGTTCGTCACTGGCACGAGTGGTGCACAGTGTACACAAACATTTCCGTGGACTCTGAAATTTCCAGAAATTTGCAGTTTAAGACGAAGCCTAATAACGTCTTCACCACAGTTGTTGTTCGAATTGTAGCGATTAATAGTTCTAGTGTTCTTGATCATTCCAATTCAAAAGGTGACTCAAAAAATAGTGATGGAAGTTCCAACGTGGTTCCCGACGGCAGCGGAAGTATTTGTTGGGTTTGGGAGCAAGTATACCCATTTTTGCACACAACACACTGTTTTAATATAACTGCAACGTCGGCTACAACCTCCAAGATTCTGTAATTTTTTTTCTTAATCTTAATGGACATCTTACCGTTCCTTTAGGAATTATCAAGAAATAACTGGCTTGGTTTGGTTTCCCTTCTTTGTGTACGACCCTTTTACTACGTCTCTGCAACAATTTAATACTGAAATCGGGCATTTTGACTAAGAATTTTTGATAAATCGATTACGATAATTATGTTCTTAAACCTTAGTTTATTGTGTTCACTATCTTTCTTCAGTATGATGACGAACAATAACACGCCAAACAACAAAATAGAACTAGTTCAAACTTTCTGTCCATTTAATAATCTGTGACATTTTGGGGTGTTTTTCACCGAACAAAGAGCTGCACAAAGATTTTGCTCCCCTTAACATTTCCGCCACTTCTGCCTCTAACCAAATATTGTAAGTTACCTCAGAAATAACAACACGACAAATCGGACATCAAGACCGACTGTTAACGTACTTTCACTATCCTTCCAGCGCAAGGAGTCCCCCTTGATCTGAATGAGTACCATCAAAGCATCCAGAGTTTCGCTGCTCTTTTCTCCCATCGCCGTCTTAAGCATTTCCAACCCCTGTGTCACGTCATTACTTGAATTCATACGAACAGCATCTGATATCGGTGCTCACTTACTTCCGTCGCGAAACGCAGCGCCTTCTCGTAATTTTTTTGCGTTGTTAAAACAAACTCGGCATAACCACTGAGAAACTGCCCACACTTGTACGAATGTAAAAGTCTAAAACTAGAAGTTCCAGGGCTGCTTCCGACATTTTCAAATTCGGCTCCGGTAACGGGACCCAGCAACGAAACCAAGTCGAGCTCGCTGGTGGAACTGTTAGGAGATTCTGACGTTTTAGACATTCCGTCCTTTTCCGCGCCCAGCTTAGATGTTCCATGCGAGGTCGAAGGTCCGTCAACAACGTTGAAGCCTATGCAGGCCAACGCTTCCAGGAATAACCTATCTGCTTCGATCGTTTGCTTAGCCTATGAAGCGAATGCATGAGTAGGGTTAACGACTTGGCCAGAACTAAGCAGCAACCTGAACTAAAGCCCTCGCGAGATTAAATTTAATTTCAGCGCAATCTACGTCGTTGCTACCCAACACCTTGATCACTTACAACATAGCGTTGTTAAAAAATGAAGTTTCAGAAATAACAAATTGATCACCTGTAGCAAGTGCAGCCCGATAAAGCGAGACGCTTTTGCTAAGTTCGTCTTTTTTCCTTAAAAGATCGGCATAGTTTGACAAACACAAGGCGAACTAATAAAACAGGATTAGCACGCCACCTAAGAAGTAAAGTTGGTACTTTCACATGGGTATCTCCAAACAAGTTCTTTATAATTTTTAAGGCGTTGTTATAGTGAATTTCAGACGAAGAATAATTTCCCTGGGGAGAATTTCGAAATTAAAAGAGAAAATAAATTTCAAAAGTAAAAGAGAAAATATAGAGATATTTCAGCAAAATGCGATACCAACCATTAAAATAAGAAACGTTACATAAATATACGTCACATAACGGGAATGTAAAAAGAGCACCTCTTTCTTATCCAGTAGTCCTAAACTTCCAAGTATTTCTGCATACTCTTCATGATTCTCACCGACTGAGAACTTGACAGCTTTCAAGGCACGTACATAGCATTCTCGTGCCTGACCCTGGGAAACCGAAGCTTAGAACTTACCCATTAATTTTCACATTTTAATTACAAATTTATCCATTTTTCGCAGAACATCCCCTCTATATTTCTCACAGATGGCGAAGTGTAAATCCTGCATAAATCCTAAGGGACAGCAAAACAGTGATTCCAAGAATTTACGTGTCCAGAGTAGACTTCCGCTAGTGAAGACGAAGTTTCCGACAAAACTTGAAGAGCTTTCGAATAGTCACCCATCTTCTTGTAAACGAGTCCAATATCTGGTAATCATGCGTTACTCACAGCCACCAAGGAATCCATATACCCGTCTGAACATCAAGAAGCAATGGATTTTTGATACCATAAAACGGAGTTAAAATATCAGAAGCCCTGATAAAAGAATTTAAAATTCTGAGATTCAACAAACAAACGTAAATACGGACTTTCTGTAAAGGACAAGACTCTTTAAATAGAGCCCACGTTTGCGGTATATATCGCCGAGATTGGACCAGAGCTCAGCGAACCTTCAATTTAGATATCGCCGGTTACAATATTTGGCGGCAAAAATGTAAATGTTAATACTTATCAATTCCCATGGATGGATGCATGGAACGAAGACACTTAATATAAAACGATTCCGCATCATCGTAACGGCCCAATTTTTTGGAAATAAGTCCCACATTCTTCCATAATTCGCACTAAAAAGGACAAATAAGGGAAAGGAAATTCGATTATAACGATCATAAATTAAGTCGCACCAAAATTGGGTGCTGAGAGCCTAGAGAATGTTCACCTAAAAAGTCAACCCTCATAAGCAAAAGCAATTTAGACAAAATTAGCGCACCGATCGAAATAGCTTTGTAGTAAATATCGGAGGCCACTGAAAAATTTCCTTCTTTCCTCTCCACATCAGCTAAATACTGCATTGGTAAAATCTTTTAAACATCGTAAGAATTTCCGTTCTTCAAGGATGAAAATTACGGACAAAGTTTGGATGATTCTTCGGCAGTATCTTTTCCAGGATTTCCAAATTTCTGTTCAATACATATCGCGCTTCCTGCAACAAAAATCAGTTTCATCGTTACCTATAAACTTCGAAAACCTTCAGCAAAAAAAGTTTTTTCATGATACGACCTAACAAAGTCAGAGCTTCGCAAGTACCAGGATCCCCTTTTCCGAAAATTCTTTCCGACATTGTCAAGCTCTACAAAGATGGTGAATATCAGAAAATCTCATCACATTCAGAATACAACAACATTTTCACAGAAGTTCACCTGTTCGGCCAGAGTTCTAGCGCCTTCAAAAGAACCTCGGATGATCGCAAGATTGCATAAGGCGAGGAGAGAGCGAAGAATTCTAGGATGGATGCCCCCGAACAAGAAAGTATCAGTCTTGACACATTTGGAAAGAAGGCGCTGGGACTCATCAAGTTCTCCGAACCAAAGCAAGGTCTTTCCAACGATGTATTGATAATGACTTGCAGTTTCATCACTAAGTTCACGCCCTACGATTCCAGACGGAGTTTTCTTGGAATATCCATCTTTCATCGCAGGTCCAGAATTAATTTCTCGACGGTCATCAGCCCCGGCCTGGATAAGTTCTTCCACCAGTGACTGCGAAACAACTTTCAACAATTTCGCGAACGATTCCGACGTATTCATAACACCGCCGTCTATTTTTTTCAAAATTATTCTAAAAAAAATTCTTAATTCTAAGAAAACCTTCTAACAGTCTATCCGCCTTGGTAACTCCATCGCTCGAGTATCCCTGGGTTGCTTCGAACGTAGAACTGGAGGAAGCTACAAAAGTCCAGTAATCTTGATACATTTTGCGAAGAGGATACAAACCGGGATTGTCTGTATTAAATTTTAAGATTAAGATGCAAGAAAAAACTTCAACCAAACCTTGCTCAAATCCAAAACAATTAATTACATCGACTTTTGAGAGTAGAGTCTTTAGTTTATGTTTGTCTGAGAGCTTCGATAAATGGAAACAACATTCACCAGCAAATCGACTAAGCAACGAATTTCCGATACTTCCAGTGCTACACGAAGTTCCCTCCGAAACGTAGTCTAACAAACCAGCTTCAAAAAATTCAGCTAACTTTCGGTCGTAGTGACTCCACACGCTTTTATCCTAACGACAAGAATTAAAAAGAGGGATAAAATTAAAATTAAATACAGTATGTTCTAATAAATTTTACCTTTATATATCGTTCCCGAACCGCTTTATGAACATGCTGATTAGAAAGAGCGATTAAACCTGCTTCTGCGGAGCCACCAGATGATATAGCAGACGACAGTAAACTTTCCATCAATGACCACTCCCAAGAAGAGTTTACGACATGTAGTCCAAATAACTCCGAAACAGCAAGTCCAGAGCGAGAACAAAGAAGGCACATGAGGAAATCTCTCACTTTTTGAACCCCAAAAATGCCTTCCCACCGCTAGCAGACTTTAAATTACCGAAAACGAAAACTAACACACAACTCTCACCCCTAGAAGTTTCTGATAAACATGAAATAACGATGAGCATTCAACTTCGCTAAACTCCTTTAATTCGTCGTCCAGCGACTCGAAACTTGCACGATGACAAACCTCTGACAAACAAAGTCTATTGATACGATTTCTTAATGAATATCGGAAGTATAATTAATATTCTTACGTCAGGACCAATGGATTTGAGAAAGCTTTGTTTTGAAGAAAGGTCTGCATCTGAGTTGACGACATTTTCTTGCCCTGATCCGCCAACACACTTAAAGATACAAATTATACATAAGTCACAACAGAAAACATTTACCGAACAAGAATGGTCTCTTGCTCCGCTCCACTCAGAGGGGACAACTGCATTTCGAAGAGACTGTAGTTCTTGCGCAAACAAACTATAGTTTCCGCACTAGTATCCTGACATGAGAATATCAAAGAAAGATTCTCCGGGATTCTACTGCCAACAGAACTTCCATTCACTAAATTTTCAGTGCTAGGCAACCAAAACATTGACTGGTGCAAATCAAAAGACCTAGACAGGTATCTGTCGAATCCATCCATTATCAGCAGACAACGCCGACTCCTTGCACAAACGTAACGAAGAGCGCAATTAAATGAAGCCAAGACTGAGTGGACATCCGAAGATAACATCCGATTGTAAGAAAAGTCAGGGTAACGTTCAGTTACTGTCCGTAAAAAAGATTCCATCACGAACTTAGCATTCAAAGATTCGGGTGAACGAGTTAAGAAATGGTGGATGAAAACAAAGTCGGAAAATTCGAGAGAAACATCAGATAAAAATGAAGAGGAAATCAAATTATCGGCGACATCGGAGGTTTCACCGTCAGGGGAAAGCGTTACGTTCTGTTCTACGATCTTCTTCCAGTTGAGCAAAAAGGCGGATTTTCCTGAACCAGGGCCTCCCGTCAACAAAACCGCAGGTACCCTTCTTCCTTTACAAAACGTGAAGTCACGAGAAAAAGCTGTTAGCAAAATACCTTGGGTGATAAATCTTTTGAATGAGGGAGAACCAACTGGAAACTCGGACCATTTTTTAGAGAGAGCCTGAAAGCAAATTCGATTCTGAAGAACCAAAAGACGAGAATTCTTACTTCAGACATCAAAGCACGATGGAGATAAACTCTGGACAGCTCTGCATGGTACCTGTGCTGCATATCTAATTCCATAGTAAACAGATCGCTCGACACTTCATCGGGAAAATCCCTATGAACTAACTCAATTAAAACACTAGTTGATATTCACGTACTGCTTCAAGGCTGCAATTACATCTTTGATCGCAGAGTTCACCAGATCCTGGGGTGTCCGCATATTTTCACGAATTACAAAACCTGAATGTTTTTTTCCAACCAACTCCTCTTTTAAATTCCGAAGTTTCTCCAAAGAAGAAAATTTTTCTGCATAATTGTCCGTCGCAGGAGTCTTTTCATTTTCCGTTGCAACTGGCGTTTTAAAATAAAAAAATTTTCTGTTCGCCTTCGACAATCCGTCCTCTGAATCACTATAGAAACAACTGTGCCGAATCTCGAGTTCAGTGATCGATCTGTCTTTGTACTAATTCAAGCATTATGACTTAACACATCAAGGAAAAACTTACATTAGAAATCCAAGGATATTCAACCGAAGCAATATCAAACGTTCGCTTAAATAGTTCGTCCCCACAATCTTCGTTCTGGCACCATCCATATCGATCACCAAGCATACTTACAAAATACGGCTGACATTTATCAATCTCCTTAAGGCAAGTCAGCAAGGTCAATCCTTGCTTGGACTAATCACAAAAAGATATGTATTACAATGATGACACAAAGAAGATCTCATACCTCTGCTTCGGATATACCCCACCGTAAATCAACTACGGTGAAAAACAGTCCCCTTTGTACACAAAACGAACGAATTATTGGTAAAAACTGCGACATGATCAGCTCTCGCTCCTTCTTCATATCGATGAAAGTGGAAGAGACGAACAAGCGAACTTCTCGTTTTATGTTTTTCTTTTTTGTCATCAAAACCGCTGCTTCGGTCTTCTCAGGGCTGGAGCGGTAAAGAAGAAAAGGATCACAACCCAACATCTTTCTTTCAGATAAACAGGCAGTAATAAAATCATAAGAACATATCGGAATACCCAGAGAAATACATTTTTTGACTTTATAAGATCTTCTTTCAATGGAATCCATTGTTGTAATCAAATGAGTAGTTTCGTTGCAAACCATTACACCCACTGCTCCTCCATTAAGTTTAACTTGTTTGATGACGCCAAAACGGCTGATTCCAAAGGGAGTGCTGCCATCAAAGCATAAAAGGCATCCTTTCAGGTAGTCGCCTGCATCAACTGCTTTTTTTGGAAACTTTGCTGACGACGCCATATCAAACGGAACATTACAATATTAATTTTATACACTATAAACAATCATTTGCGCGGGCATCTCTTCCGAGTGCCATTGGTACTCAGCAAATGGCCGAACTGAGTTGTGCAAGCCGAAGATTGCACCCAAGCGTGTTCGTTCGTGTCTGTGAATGCATCCCATGCCGCGCTCATTCACCTCTCCCGCCGTGGTGTGAGGCTGACTGAAGCTGCACGGATGGGAGCGAACGTTGACCAAAAGGCAAACTGCCTTAAATTTAAGCTTTACATGAGCCTTACATGAGTAAACTGTAGCATGGGAGTGCCTGTCGACAGACCGTGTCTGTACATCCACTCAACACCATAGTTTCATCCGTTTCTCTTTCACCTTTTCTTTCAAATCCCCACAGAACACCACTCGTGCATCGATCGGCGCCCATGGCACGCTTGCTGCTGCCAAAGTGATCTATTCCGTTTGGTGCAAAAGGAAAAAAAAGAACAACCGTGGACGAGTGGGTAATCGAAACCCATACCTCTCGCATGCTAAGCGAGCGCTCTACCAGATGAGCTACACGCCCGTGTTTTCTTGCAGATGGAAGCCACTTTTACCTTTATATCCCTACGAATTTAGCATCACACATCTCTTACCACATGTTAGACTTAGCCGAGTGGCTTATGAGATGCAAGTGGTCTTTTGCGGAGTGTTGCGGGTTTTCTTGTTTTTGAATAACAACACAATGTTGCTGTAGTGTCACTACCCCATCGTAATCCATACCCTCGGTATTATTTCGATTGCCACAACAAAATCTTCTATCCGTTATTATAATACCGCTATTATAATAACAACTTACAACTTATACAAAAGCATTGTGAGCCCTTTCACCCCACACTAGGATACTTGTCCAAGGCATCGAGAAACTTTGAAGGTTCGAAGGACTTTCTAAAATTCAGTTACTTTCAGTTTCGTTTACTTTTACTATACAAATATCGAACGGAGCGCCCAAACTGAAAAGCTACTCACATTCGAAAGGGGAACAAGGCACAGATCTGCGCCTACGAATGATTCCACACACATTTCTACAAAATACAAGCACATCCAATTGTTTCACATCTTAATCTCTGCAAACGAGCTTGTTCGTATTTTCATTAAAGAAAAACGCCGGGCAACCTTTGCCTATTCAACCTTATTAAATCGCAACTAAAACAAATTAAAGTAATACAGTTTGAATAAGCGCAATGAGTATATTCTTCGAAGCATTCTTCATAATTGCTCCCCTGTTCACAAGGGCGAATGGACGGATTTTTCTACAAAGCAAAGTAATCCATTCAAGTTAGTTCAGAACAAAACTCGACGTTCTTTAACATACGACTTTTGCGAGGAAATCTGTTTCTTCAGAGCTGAGCTGACTCCAAGGTTTCACGAACTTGCAAAGGTTGGTGGAGATACACAAAGAATCATCGGCGAGATTGCCAGTAATAAGATATTCAACTCCGCTTTCTAAATTTACGCCGCAAGATGACTCGAAAGACTGAACGCACGCCTCCTCTTCAAGCAATCCGGAAAAGGACTTAGAAACTTTCACAGAATATTGCACTAAATCGTCTTTCTGCACCACATCTACCACTGTAGCGCGGAAGACAAAGTTGATGTTATCGATATCGCCAACGAAAAAACTACGGAACAGGGTTGGCTGCTTAGTACATCTGCAAGCCCAGGCCACCGCAACAAAAGTTACAGCGACAGCGATAGAGATCGTGGATATCTTCATGATAATATGAGCGTTATAGGTCTTGCTAAGAGTTCTTTTTGGTTGCACTTTATGCGCTCGCTAGTAGAGCTCCATGCGCCCATCAGCTGGTACAAGCCTTCCCCCGCTCCTGGCTTGTTCCTGCCCCGGCCACACCAGTGACCCCACCTGCACGCTCAGGTCTCCGCCGAAGCTCTCCAGGGGCGTTCGCACGGTGGACGACGGCCGCTTGTCCTCACGACACCTCGCCGAAGGCTCTGCGGCCAGAGTGACATCGGCAGACTCAAGTCGGAAGCGTGTTTGAAACATCCGGAAACTCGCAGCGAGTGCAGGTCAACTTCACGTTCAAGCCTCATCCCAATACATACATGATCACAACACTCGCGTGGACCGTTGGACACGGTCTGTTCATCGAACGCTGCCGTCTCTGTCCACCGACCCTTCGATGTTCTCGGAGTATACATACTGATTAACAACGTTGTTAATAATGAGTACCAATCACATCATTTATTTATTGTCGATAACACCGGTGTTATTTATTGGGGTTTCCATGGCGGAGCGGCCACACACTCGTCAGCTCACTCATCGTCGGTGGCGGCGCAGCGCGAGCGCGTCCAACTGTCGTTGACGGACGTTTATGACCCACACCAGCGGCGGCGATCGGTGCGCCGCCATCGCGACGGGCGTCGACGGCGGGTGAAGTTCAACGTTCACCGCCCATCGACCATTTCCGAGAAGGCTCCGGACGCTCCGCAATGAGGACGACGCCCGTCATTATTGCAGCGTGTAGTCGGAGGTCGGCGGCACACCCAGTGGAGAGGCAGCGAGGACGTCGGCATTGCTCCGCAGCAGGGCACCGAAGCGGCGCGCAGATCTTCGGAACGCAGGTCGACCGCAGCCCGGAGTCCCCGCCTGTCGGCCTCGTGCACATGACTCCGCTTCACACAAGCTGCCTCATGTTTGACATCGCTCCCCTTGATACGGAGAGTCTTAGATCCTTATTTTTCTTGAAAAAAGGCATAAGTTGCCAATGAAATAACCTCTTAAAAAAACCTTCTACATTCGTTGCGAAGGTTCTTCGTCTGATTTTTAAGAGCTTGTCATGTTGGGCGTTAGTTCCAAAAATCTTTTTCTAGGCGATGGGAGCCTAGTTTGGTAATCTTGTCCGTTGGAAGTTGAGACATGGAATTGATTGATTGTTTTAGGTTCGATCATCCTGAACATTCTTGGCTTCCAGGGGTTGTGTCCTCTCAGGTATTACTTCATGAATCGTAAAATAATTTTTATTCCTAAGTATCTGATCAGGAAAAGGAAGTTATTCGAGTTAAATTAGCTGGGTATCCGCAGCCTGTGGATGCCGTACATTCCTCTAAAACTGTTATCGAACGCTCTGTTCACAGTGATGAAGATTTAGAGGATATGGTCAAGCTGGCTGACTTAAACGAACCTGCTATTTTGCACAACTTAAGACAACGCTACGTACAAAACAAAATATATACATATGTGGGTCCGGTCTTGATATCCGTCAATCCATACAAAGATGTCGATAATCTCTACAACTCCAGTGTCAAGGAGACCTATCGAAATATTTCGAAACTTTCGGATCTACCTCCGCACATCTTTGGAATTGTTAGTATAGCGTATAAGAACATGATAAAGGATAGTCTTTCTCAGTCTATACTTATTAGCGGAGAAAGTGGTGCCGGTAAAACAGAGTCAACTCGGATGGTTTTAAATTTTCTTGGTGATTTATCTGGGAAACATGCCAAGTCCTCAAATTCTTCGTCAGTTGGCCAGAAACTTACTGAAATAAGCCCAATACTTGAAGCGTTCGGCAATGCTAAGACAATGCAAAACGATAATAGTAGTCGATTCGGTAAATTTTTTCAGGTGTTCTTCGATGGTAGCGGGAGTATCGTCGGCGTAAAAGTGCAAGATTATTTGCTTGAAAAAAGTCGGGTAGTTGCGAGCGGAAAAGGAGAGAGGAATTATCATATTTTTTACATGCTGATAGAAGGTTTACCCGCAGCTGATAAAGCTCGGATAGGAATACGATCTGGTCCTGAACAATACAAGTATTTATCGTCCTGCGGATGTTTTGCCATTCCAGGACGTAATGAAAAGGTGATGTTCGAGGAGCTTGTGCATTCCATGAAGGTGCTTGGCCTTTCAGAAGATGAAATTTGTGTCATCTATATCATTTTATCGGCTGTTCTCTTGTTAGGAGAGATCAATTTCACAGTACAACCAGGTAGTACATCAGCGTCGGTCGAAATGTTGAGTAGACCTATGATAAATCAGATCAGCCAGTGTCTTGGAATCAATCCGCAATCGTTAGATCATGTGTTGACTAATCGTTCCGTACAAGCCCGTGCCTCTAGTTTGTATGCTGTCCCTTTGAGCGTATCTGAAGCGGATGTTCTTCGACATTCTCTAGCAAAACTTCTTTACTCGCGATTGTTTCAATACTTAACAGCAAGAACAAATGAACTCCTTGGCGGAATGGATAGTTTTAGTCCAGAGTCTACAAAATTTATAGGGGTGCTTGACATTTTTGGTTTCGAGATATTTGAGAAAAATAGTTTTGAACAGTTTTGTATAAATTATGCCAATGAAAGACTTCAGCAGATTTTTAATATGAACTTGTTTGTTGTTGAACAAGACATTTATCGTAGCGAAGGTATAAAGTGGGAGAATATTCAGTTTGTAAGCAATGACGGATGCGTAAAGTTAATTGATAAAAAGCCGATGGGAATCCTAAGTATGTTAGACGAAGAATGCTTTTTCCCCAATGGCTCCGACGCTACTTTTCTTGACAAGATTTCGACTTTATATAAGGGCGACTCTTTTTTTGAAAAGCCGCTAAAGTTGCGTAATGCTTTTGTAATCAAGCATTATGCACAGGATGTACCCTACGATGTCACTGGATTTCTGGATAAGAACCGGGATAGTATGCCTGAAAGTTTGCTTAGTTTAATGAAGGATAGCAACATTCCCTTGATTCGGAAGATATTCGAAGATCAAGAAAATTCTGGGAATGTTTCTAGCGACATTAATGCTGAGTCTGCAAATAATTCTGGTATCACGGCGGCTGGAGTACGCCCGAAACCAGCGGCTCGTAAGTCTGCTATGCCCGGCGGTAGTATCCAGAAGACTTTAGGTGGGCAGTTTAAGGATCAGTTGGAGAAGCTAGCTCAGACCTTGAACCTTAGTGTTCCTCATTTCGTCAGATGCATTAAACCAAATGAATCTAAGCGCCAGAGTGATTTTCGAGGAGTTTCTAGTTTGCGGCAGTTACGATGCGCTGGAGTTCTTGACACAATTCGAATTCGAGCGTCTGGTTATTCTTGTCGACCTACAATGCAAGAATTCTTGTTTAAATATGGGTCCTTACTGTCCGGAAAAGATTTGAAAGCATTGAAGGTGGAAGATTCAACTTCTTCGCAAAGGTAAGTAATAATTGTGTTCGAACTCTTAATAATTATTCTAATGATGAAGGGAGAGATCTGAATTAATCATGAGAAAAGTTAAAGCCGATACGGGAAATTATCAGATTGGTCACGCCCGAATTTTTTTCAAGGTTGTTGTTCAGGATCAACTTAACGAAGTTCTGCAGAAAAAGATCGAATTTGCTGCGAAACTTGCTACTCATTTACGACGGGGTGTGATTGTTGTAAGTTGAAGTGTTACGCTTCTATTGTAGTTTTTGTTAACTTTTCCTTTTCAACGTTAAGCGGCGATG
This sequence comes from Zoophagus insidians, assembly GCA_004114325.1. Taxonomy (NCBI): domain Eukaryota; kingdom Fungi; phylum Zoopagomycota; class Zoopagomycetes; order Zoopagales; family Zoopagaceae; genus Zoophagus; species Zoophagus insidians. The sequence continues at coordinate 21,522 of QZWR01000138.1, forward strand.
GTATCTGAAGACAAAGTCGGCAGCGTTAGTGTTCCAGTCCGCATTTCGATGTTACTGTGCCAAGAAAGAATTGAAGAGGTTACGAAAAGAAAAGGAACGAAAGTTATTAGAGGAGCTCAAACGTAAGGAAGAAGAAAAGCGTAAGGAGGCGGAGCGCGTACGGAAAGAGAGGGAAGAAAAAGAAAAATTAGAAAAGGAAAGAATTGAGCTTGAGCTTCGAGAGAAAGAGATTGAGAAAAAGCTGTTAGAGGAAAAATTGGAAAAGGAACGGCTGGAGCAGGTGAAGCAGGAGAAAGCTCGCATCGAAAAAGAGATGGCTGAAAAAGAAGAAAAGGAAAGATTAAAGCGGGAACAAGAGAAGCTGTTACTGGAACAAACCATCACAGCTGAAGGACCGTCGGGAAAACCTGGGCCTTCCGTCCGTTCTGGTAGTGATAATATAGGAGAATTTTCTGATTTTCCAGATGATATTCCAGAGCCCCCTCCTGACATTCCTGATTATTTCCCGTCCTCTGCTCCTCCTCCTCCTGACGAAATATCGAAAGTTGATTCAGATGAAATGAACGAATGGACTACATTAGCGGTGACGTCCAACGGGCAGTATCAAGTTAAAGAAGTCGGTGCCAAAAAAGAAAGCACTTCCATTTTCAAAAGTCTTCTTGGAAAAAGTTCTGATGGGTTACCGCTTTCAAACGAGGTTAAAACTGGTGGTGGATTTAGTGTTTTAAGTGATTCAGGTCTAGACGGGGAGGAGCTTGAACCTGTGTTTGATGTGTCTGCGCTTCAGTTTAATTGGGCTGTATCCGCTCCGACCAAAGACGATAAAGAGGTCGGAGACGCTAAAGATGAAGGAGGAGATGATGCAGATTTTGATATCCCATCAAATTTTGCCGATGGTCGGAGGACGCCAGTTGCGGGTTCATCGGTTGTGGGAAGTCCTGCTTCTATGCGAAAAGGCACTTCTCAAGATAATATCATAGTCCCTGGCGCGATTAATTTAGATGATCTTGGAGAAGATGACGATTCTTCCTCTCAGCAGACGACAGCCCCTGTAACAAAGTCGGTCAGTAAGCCTTCGCCCTTGAGTAATAACGTATCCAAGGGCACCGATGTAGAGTCGAAGAAACGGGAAGCCGCACTTTTGCAGGCGAAATTATCACAGAGCCAGACAAATCAGGCAGGTGGACCCTTTGGGAGTCCCTCAAAAGCCGATGAAAAGGGACCAAAAGGTTTGGGGTTGACTGGGAATCATTTAAAGGTATCTGGTAGTGGCAGTGATACATTGGCACAAGCGCAGGGTTCTGGAAGCCCTTTATTTCCTGATTTGCGAAAAGAACCTCTTAAAAACCAAGGCCTTTCTGCGAACCTCGGTAGCACAGCTCTGGGCGTTAAAGAGGTCAGTAGTATTACCTTTCCGACAGTTTCGACTGAGAATGAAGAACCTTCGTCGACGGTCGAAATTGTTAATGGCCTTGAGGTTAAGTATGCCAACCCAAAAGATCCTAAAGTTGCTCGTCTTGTCTTCGGAAAGTTTACGAAACCTGCACCCCTTCACCTTCCAAAAGACATCAATACTTCTACAGATTACTCTGACTATCGAACAAAACCGTTTAGCTATAATGATCGCCGCGAGCCTTTGAATGTAGTCTCTCCAGACCCTCCGCCTATCCCCGAAGATGTTAAAAACCCTGATTTTCCTGAACCTGTAGGCGGTTTGATTGCCACCGACGCACCAGTGAAGGATATGGAGAAGTCTATTAAGCTTGCGAAATACCAAGCTTATGAGCCAAAACATGCTTTTCCTCGACTGCCAGCTTTAAAGAAAATGAGTGAAATCCCGTCAAAGAATAAGATTTCTGGAGTTGACGCAGTCACAAAAGGTGTCCCGCTCCCATCGGAAATTCGTGTCTTCAATGCAGCTTCTTTACCTAAGGAATATGAGAAAAAATTATCAAAGCTTTTGAACGACTTTGTTAACTTGGAATATTTAAACTTGAGTTCTAGCGGTCTTTCCAAATTGCCTTGGGTAATTCCTAAATTGCGGTATTGCGATCTACACGATAATCAAATCTCAGATTTGGATGGATTGTGCAAATTCATTTCAAAAAGTTCGTTTTTAGAAGTGCTCAAACTTGAAGGGAATCCTGTTGTTTCCAAAAAAGACTTCCGGCCACGGGTTGTTGCTTGCTGTCCTCGTTTACGCCGTTTGAATGGTGAGGATGTTCAAAGGTCCGAACGTATTGAGGGTATCAAAAATTTTGGTTCCTCAGTTCAACGGAAGCACATTGAAATGGTTCGCTGGGATGTTTGCGTATCAACTTCCAGAGAAATCGGAGCTTTGTCTTCGTGGGATCCTCAAAAGTTAACTTCCTTAACCTTACAAAATATGCAGCTCCAACAGTTTCATGTCGGTCTTATGGTTAATTTGCGTTTACTTGACCTTCGACAAAATTTCATTTCATCCACCTTGAATTCCGGTCTTGAACGTTTGCAGAAATGCAACACTGTAAATCTTTCAGATAACCGCATTACTAGATCTGGTATGTTCGAACCTTTTCCTATCATGGAACGATTGCTGAGCATAGATTTGCGTGGAAACAAAGACGGAAAGAACGAGCTCAAAGATTATCGTTTGCTTTTGATTTTTGCCACTCGCCACTTAAGAGGGACCAACAGACATAATGGACTTGTCGAACTTGATGGTGAGACAGTGACAACCGAAGAACGGGTTTTGGCCGTCGAGACTTTTTTCAAGAAGAAAGGTTTTGAATCTTTCGCTTGGCGTGCGTGGCTGATGAATTATGTTGGGCATAAGCAGCTTCGTACTCCTGACTACGTTCAGAATTTGAAGGAAATTGTTCTTCCGCAATGCCGCTTGCGGCAGGTGAATTTGAGTGGTCTTCGTTCTTTAGTCATGCTTGATTTGGCCGGAAATTTTCTTACTCGATTAGATGGACTCGACGAGTGTGTTCGCTTGCGTTTTTTAAATCTTAGCGGAAATGAAAAATTGGATATGAAGGTCACCTTGGCTTCGATTGCAAAGTATATGACAAAACTGGAGCAAGTGTGCCTCTGTATGCCAGACGGGGGAGAAGAAAGTGTAAGACTGGGATCTGTTGCGGAAGAACGAACGACAGAAGACATTATTACTCCTTCAGTTCCGGTGAAGGAGAAAAAGTTGGGTATTAGATCCCCAAGCAATTCCGCTTATCGGTTTGCGGTGTTAAGGTGCATCTTGCTTCCCAATCCAAAACTGAATTACTTGGACAGCAAGTATATTACTCTCAGTGAAAGAATTGGTGTTTATTCGGTCAATGTTGACAAGAAAATGACAGCAGAAGTGGATGCGTATAGGTTCAAGGTTGCTTTGGTCGAAAATTGCACCTTCGCTTGGAATCGTGATTTACATCCATCTGACGTCTCCAATTCCAAACACCCTCAGTATGATCCTGCAAATATCACTTGTTTACGTCGCCTAGCTGCGCTTGGTTTGCAGTCTGCTTATTGTAATTTCGGAATGTTCCTTAAGCTGGAAGAGGTTAATTTAGCAAATAATGACCTTGTGGATATATGCAAGATCGGTCTGGAAAAGTGCAAAAATCTCCGAATTTTAGATGTTCACGGCAACAAAATCAAGAATTCGCTTGATCAAATTGCGTCGATGATCGATGGATTTTCTCATCTGGAAGTACGCTTAGAATTCTTTTTAAAAAAATAATTATCAGTAATAATACTTATTATATTATTATTGTCTTAATTCCTGTCGTTTTATTCTTTTTGTCATAGTTAATTTCATTTTTTAATTTCCTTTTCAGTGCATCGCAGTGAGAGGAAATCCGTTTATATCTACCCCTTCGTTTCCTGAGTGCCGGTTTAAATTGATCGGGAATATCAAAAGCCTTCGAAAAGTCGATTGCCAACTGCGAGTGATTGATACCGAAATATCAGTAATGGAAAGAATCGCCGCTTGGAAGCAAGTGGGTGGCAAGGAGGATGAGACTGAAGCGATTCGGTGGAAAATTGTCATGTTTTTGAGGGTTCCGCCGAAAGTGAAGCCAGACACCTTAACGACATTAGATCTAAGCGGAAGCGGCTTCTCCACCATAAATTTGACCGAATTTAAAAATCTGAGTATTTTAAGTTTGGCTCGGAATTCATTTTCGCTTCTCCAAGGAACATCTCTGGAATCCTTGACGGAACTGAAAGTTCTAGATCTATCATTTAATTTGTTATTAGATGTCAGAGAACCCGCTTGGTTAGTAACTAAACTTTCCAAATTACAGACGATTGGTTTAGTCGGTAATAGATGGTCGAAGGATTACGAGAAGAAGGGAGGTTGGAGGCATCATTTTCTGGTGTTACTTCCTCAGCTCCATGAGAAAGAATGTTCACTTAAAATGATCGACGACGTTGAGATTACCGCTGATGAAGTGATTGATGCTTGGCAGGCGAATCGACCCTCCAAGGACGACGCTCGAAATGCTAGATTTCGGGTGTTGATGCTAACAAAAATGCCATTAGGAATGACTCCCGCCACTATTCTTCATCTCGATCTCAGCAATTGTGGTCTTGAAAGTTTAGACTTCACTGGACTTAAGTCGTTGACTCGCCTTTCAGTCGCTGGAAATGGATTGAAGAGTCTAAAGAATTCGAATATCCATCAGTTAGATTTGCATGCCCTTGATATTTCCTATAATAAGATACCCTCTATGTCGGAAGTAACGGTTTTGTTGAAGTCGATGCAGAAATTAAGAACTTTGGTAGTGTACCATAATCCGTTTTACGAGAAAGAAGATTCCAAAACCAGAATCAAGTTCCTCTCGTCTCTTTTACAATTTTTCAATCCGGTAAGCCTACCGACGCGTAGTTTGAATGGAACTGGAATTGAAATTCCCGACCTTTGCGATGCTTGTGAAGCTGAAAAACAGTTTTCTGCAGTGGAAGTCGAGGAATTCAGGCTCAAACTCGTACTTCGTCGAAAAAATGGAGATGTGAAGCGTGCAGTTATGCAGACGTTAGATGACGGAACTAAAGTTGTCACGTCGCTTGATATTAGCGGTGCTGGCTTTAAAAGTCTTGCTGGTCTAAAGTCCATTCCTCATCGCTTGGTGGCTTTAAATGCTTCGAATAATTTTCTTCAAAAGATGGAAGTGGATGTTTTTGCTCAGCTGCCCAACTTAAAATTCTTAGATTTATCACAGAACAAAGTCTCCTCCCTGAAAGACATATTAAATGTTGTGAAGGCATCTTGTCCTGTACTAGAAATTTTGAATATTGAAAAGAGCACTAAGAATCCGAAAGAAACCAGCGGATCTCGCGACTACAATAATCGCGTTTTTCAGGTTTTACGAGATCTTCATTTATGTGATCGTATGCGTAATCCACGGATTGGAAGTTCGGTTATCACGTTTGATCCCAAAGTTTACGAAAGTGTTAAGACGTCTGAGTTGGCAAGCTCTGGCTTTACATCCGCCGCTGGGAACCAAGTGGGCAGAACCATGGCTTTAATGTCCGCCGCAGCGGACTCCCAGTCCGGAAATGTTGTCGGTAGGAAATCGTTTAGTTGTAAGATTAAGACTTAGCATAACACATTTTAAAAAAGGCGCTCGGTCGCGAGTTCATTCTTTTTTGGGGGCGCCGGTAGCGGACACAAATTTGTCTGCAGGAGAGACGATGGATCTCCCAGAAATAGATATGGATCAGGTATGTTTTACTTTTTTATATTAAAAGTGTTTTAATGTCCAAATCGAATAGGTCTTAAAATACGGGGACATTTTTGGTGATGGTGCTTTATCCGATTTAGTCAATTTGCCGAAAAAATGATCCATCAATAAAATATCAATAAAATGATGCTAAGTGTTTATTTGTATTCTGTTCAGCGTACGGAGCGTTACATAAAAGCTTTTTAAATTCTATTTTTTTGGTTTGCTTTTTACGGATGGTTTTGCGATAGCTTTTTCGACCTTCTTTGACGTTGACATCGACTTAGAACTTTTTTTGGAAGCGCTCTTTTTTACGACAGTGACATTCTCAGAACCTTTTGCGACCCCATTTTTAACAAACTTCGCATGGACGAGAGAAGAAATAGAAGAAATCTACAGCGCCAGTTTAAACGAACAAGCAAACTTAAAGTCGAAGCATACTTTGGATGGGTCTTTCATTCCGGCCTTAATGCCTTTCTTATCTTTAACCAGATCCCATAGAGGCTGATCAACATCATCTATGCACGCAACGGCATTTTTGACAAGTTCGTTGTGTTTCTCAGCAGTTTTGAACAGATCCTAGAATTTACGTCAATAAACTGCACGTACTCATCAGAGACGGAAAATCTAAGCATCGCACCTCCGGCTTTACATTTCCGCGACAGTTCTTGGAGCCACAGAGACAGCCCAAATTCTGATCCAAGTTTAGCAAAGAATAGTCGCATGTAAGTTGCTCTCCAGGTTCAATATCTCGAATCACTAGAAATATACATCTAAATTCAGTACACCAGTCTTTCTCAAGAAAATCTACCGATATCCGTGTATCGATCGATAGACAGAGTGTTGGAATCGCAGCTGTGATTCATAAAACGACCAAGGTCCCAGCACAAAATCCAGTTACCATCTAGATCTCTAAAAGAAACGTCACGATTTTCAAAGGTCAACGTTACATCGTACCGAAAAGAATACGTGAGTAAATGCGAGGAATATTTTTGTGTCTTTTTGTATTCCGCGTCCGAAATGACAGAGTCCAACGGATCTTGAACCCAAGTGATTGTTCCCTGGATGTACATTTTCGTTGTTAAATAAATATTAATCGTCTAAGCTTTAACCTTGGGAACCCTCTTGACAGCAAAAACTCCAAAACCAATATCCTTGTTAATAAATCGTAGCTGCAGAGATTTAGAGGAAGTTTGCGAAAGTTATGAGGACACAGTGAGGACGATGACAACATTTTATCACAACTGCGGCCAGACAAAGTGAAAAGAACAGAATGCGAAAAACTTACTTCAAACAAGGGCGCGAGCATTTTCTCTGCTATGGAATCTGGAACGAACTCCAAATTGCTGTAGGGAAAAGGACTCTTTTTGAACTTCGTAGAGGCGATGTCGGATTGCAGTGTTTGAGCAGCTGCTTCAGCGCTCTTGTTGCTCCTGAGTTAGGTTTTCCTGATCGGTGTGCATGCCGGCCCATGCCGTGGCGGCGTCGAGACTGGCGTCGCTGGAACGCTGGAGGGACGCGGCGAGCGACGGTCCGTCTGCTCGGCGCCTCTCGGCTCTGCTCCACGACACCATCGGGCCGCGCCGTGTCGATGAAGGCAGACAGCGCCCTTGCAGTTCAAGTTTCATTGCCGCAGTGGATGCACGCTAAATTTAACAAACTGACAGAGTATTCAACGATGAAGCAATGAACCTAGCGACCACAAGGAAAGAAGGAGTGTGGTCACTTCATCGTGCATGCATGTGGCCAGCAGAGCGCGCATCGACGGCAACGGTCGACCATGCGCACACACACACGCGCACGGCAATTTTGGCGCCGAAAAACGAAGACCCCACCGACCACCGCCCACGATCGAGGTTTCTTCACGTGTTCCTTCTGGGAAGGACCCAGTCCGACTTTAGACTTAGAGTCTACGCACAAAAGGGCAAAAAGATATGCGAGCTGGGTTGATCGAAAACCCGGCCTTCAGATCTTCAGTCTGACGCTCTCCCAACTGAGCTAAGCCCGCTTACTCCGGTACGCGGAATACAGGTCGGAGCTATTTTTACTATTATGAAGGTACGCGTCAAAGTGGGATGAAACGTAGGTACTTTCACAAGAGAGGGCGGGCGCGCAAGTGGACCAGTAAAAACGTTGTTACACTGCCACGGTCAGCCAAATTGGCAGGGGGGATCATCTTCTGCCATTGCAGATCAAATTTCATACGGTGCTGCGCCAGGTACCTCGCACCAGCTTTCAAACAGCTGCGCTCATTCACACCCACGCATCTACCACAAGGTCCGAACGTGATAAAGTTTATATAATAAAACAAATTATTGGATTAGATTTGCACCTCGAAGTTTTCGGGTATGCAACATGTATTCAGTAATGAGGATGACCCCCCCGATTTTTTGATTTTAGCTAAAAAATATCCGTCTTTCGAAAAATACGTGAAGCTTGTTAGCGGTGGTGGTGCCACCATCAACTGGAAAGATCCGAATGCAGTACGAGAGTTGACGTTTTGTTTGCTGCGTGATGAGTTTGGGCTACGTTTGAAGCTTCCCAAAGACAGATTATGTCCTACTCTGAACACCAGGGTGAATTACCTGAAATTTCTAAAGTCATTGATGCCTGAGTCCATTGTCCTAGGTCTTGACATTGGAACTGGGGCCTCTTGTATATATCCCCTCATCGGAGCGAAATTGTATGGTTGGAAATTTGTCGCAACAGAGTGCGATCAGAAGTCTTTCAAATTTGCCACCGAAAATGTTGAATTGAATCATCTGTCACAACTGATTGAGTGCCGTTTCGTCGCCAACTCGTCTCATATTTTGTATGAGAACTTAAATTCTCTGGAACGCTTTGATTTTTGCATGTGCAATCCACCGTTTTTTAACGAAGCAGACGAACGCGGATCGAGTATTGCTTCTCCTCCTCATCAGACAACAACGGCTTCGTTAAATGAATCGGTTTTTGTTGGGGGAGAGGTTGAGTTCATAAAAAAGATGATTAAAGATTCAGAACTGGTAATCTTTTCTTCTTTTAGATGCTATTGTGCTAACATACACTGGAAAGATCAGGGATCGAATCACATGGTATACTTCTATGGTTGGACGAAAAGCCGATTTCATCGAAATTTCTGCGTTGCTTTCCGGTTTTAAACATGTTGAGTTGAAGATCGCCGAGTTACGGCAAGGAAGAACCATTCGCTGGGTTGTTGCTTGGTACTTACAAAAATTTATTTTCGTAATTACTTGTAACGATGTATTCTTCCGCAGGCGGTACGAAAAGAATAAAGAGGAAGAAAGAAACCAGTAAATCGAAAAAAACTAAATCTTTATTTCTTTACAAAAGTCTTTCCTCCCATCGTCTTCTTTCGAGCCTGTTGATCTTCTGGTTTAGGCTGTTTAGCACGATTCAAAATCTGCAACATGGACACAACACGATTTCGCATGCGCATATGAAGGTAGGCTTTCGAGCACTTCAAATGATAATGGAGGTAATCGCGAAAGATCAGCATCTGATCAATCGTAGTTTCGCGACGAGCCGGACCAATGTGATCGGGAAAGAGTGAAAAAGAAACATATCCCTGCGAACCGTCTTTCTTGTCTGGCTTAATAAGTCCTCGGACCCCATTCAACTCACCAGGGGGCTCCTTCAACGAAAAATTAACTGTGGGAGCACCACGGATATTCTTTCTAGCGTCAGCAAATTCCTGTAAGAAAACTTTGCTGTATAAAACCTGAATAAAATAATTTAATTTCTCTTTAAATCCTTAAGAGCAATACTTACGTCATCGGCATCCCTAAAAAGCACAGAAAAAATAGCGGTACATCCGGTGCCTTCCGGTTTCAGATAAAAAGCCTCCTCAGCACGATATTTCACTTCCGACAAAGTGTTAGGGCCTTTCCTGCAATGGACGAGAACATAAAGTAAGAAGATCATCTTCGGATGCGAAATCAAAACCTTACTTGTCGATTTGATCGAAAACAAAGTGAAAAGGAGCAGATAAAGCATGACGCTTCAGCATGGCAACATGTTTATAGAATTCAGGTTTATCCTGGGAGGAGTTCTTCAGATCGATGCGAAGAGTTGCATCATAATTTGATTCAGGGGCAGTCAATAAGTCTTTGTAAATAGTTTTCAGACGCTGATCCACGCCGAACTTCTTCAGCTGTTCAAAGCAACGAGTGCTGACAGAAACAAACATAATCGTTTTGTCATTGGGATCCGTCGAAAGGTGAAAAGTTACACCGTCAAAATCAGCGCATGTAATATCCAAGTTATCCGGTGCATTTACGTTCTTAAGGCGGTACTTCACCGTCTCTTCGACAATCTTGTTGTGGCTTTCAAGAAATATCATTCTCCAACGAACTTTCATCTGAAAGACTGGTTAAAAGGAACGGCTCGTCCTCCTGTCAGGGCCTTGGGTGGCGAGGCGATCAATGTGTACATGATCACAAGTGCGCACGGGTGCCCGCACGCTCTCTTCCGATGACGGCGGTCCCGGGGCTCTCACCAGATGGCCTGAGTGAAGAAGCCTCCCGCAGGGCACGTGGACGCCCAGTGGCCATCGTCGAAGCTGCGCCGTCGGACGCGGAGGCGTGCTGTTGCTGCGGGCGGCAGGCGGGGCCGGTCAGCCCAACGTGAGAACATACGCTCTCTCTCACCAATAACCATGCCAATATATAAATAACATCCATACACGTGCGTCGTTCACACACACACACCACACACACACACACACACACACACACACACAAACACATACAGACACCGACCCACCCACACACCACGAACATTCGAGCTCAACCAGCACACGGCGGCTCACAGGCACACAACAACATGCGCACCCACCCACCCACAAAGAGCGTGGCGACGCACCAGGTCGATCTGCCGATGGTGCAACTGCTCCGAAGCCCTGCGGTCGAAAACGACCCCGTCGGTCGGATGGTGGTGCCGTTGGCGAAAGCGTGGGTGGTTCACGCATTTTGGCGCTCGATTCGGACCATTCGGACGATCTTTAGCTGACTGTCTGACAGCATGTCAAGTTTATACGGCGCACACACAGCATAAGAAGCGCTCATGTGAGTTTCAATGAGCAAAACAAGCACAAAACTAAGCGCAAGAAGGCAACATGATTCACACATCCTCAAAGTCAACTTCACACACACACACACACACACACACACACACACACAAGTGCATCAACAATCGACACGATGCCGAGGTGCATTTCGGTGGGGCCTGACGCGCTGTCCGCGCTTGAAATGTTTCTACAGTGCCCTTCCGGACGGCCCGGGGGAACCGCCCCGCCGCCGTACAGCATCGATTCCGCACCCACACGGGCACGGTGACAGCGTACCGCGAGCCGCCCTGCATCCCCTTTTCATGGGATACGCCACCGTTCGGTCAAGGTAAGCGTGGATGCGGGACTCTGCGACGTAGGCGTGTCCGTTCATCCCTCAATAAGAACTATAATATATTACGATTTACTTCTTTACTACTTAAATATGGCACCTCCTCCTCCGCCTCCGGAATTCGATTCCGCGATGCTTAAACCGGGTTATTTGACGTCAAAGGACGTCAACGACTTTGAAAAATTGAAACGTTTGAAGGTATTTGATACTTTGCGTACCTTGTGTCGTTTGTTTAATGGTGGAATAGGTTCTTCAAAAAATCTTACAGGAACTGAGTCAAAATTATCCGTCTCAGAATTTAGAGCAGATTAGAGGTTTAGCAGTATCGTTCGCGCATAAAAACTTGCTGAAATCAACTACAACTGATGTCCGTTTACTCACTGCGTGCTGCATTGCTGACGTCATTCGAGTTTTCGCTCCTGATGCTCCCTACGATGAAGATCAGCTTAAAGAAATTTTCGGCTTGTTCATTGAAGAACTGAATGGTCTTTCAGATGTCGAAGGAGCAAATTTCAAACGCTTGTTCTATCTTTTAGAACGTCTATCGATGGTCAAAGCTTTTATTCTGCTGGTAGATTTGGACGAGTCCATGGTCACAAAACTTTTTGAGATTTTATTGTCAGTACTCGGTTCTCAGCATTCAAACACCATCAAGAATCATTTTTTGGATATCATGATATCTTGTGTTGAAGAAATAGACGAAGTTTCTCAAGATTTATTGGATGTTGTTCTCCGACAACTAACAACAAACTACAAGAAAGATAACCCTGAGGCCTATCGATTAGCGCAGACCCTTATTAATCGTTGTTCGCAGAAGCTTACTCTTCCGATTGCTTCATTTTTGAACGGTTCCATCGATGGAAACCATCGCATATCCAGCGATTTAAAGGATACGTACCATCAACTTATTTTCGAATTAAATCGGATTGACTCCGGTCTTCTCGTCACTGTCCTACCAAATCTTGAACGCGAGTTAGTGGTTGAAGATGTAAGAACTCGTTCAATTTCAGTACAGCTTCTTGCTCGGATGTTTGCGGCGAAAGGTTCCACATTGTTCAAATCGTACGCGTCTCTTTTCAGTACATTTATGAAACGGTTCAACGATGTCGATAGTGAGATTAGGAAGACTATGTGTGAGTACTCCAAGCACTTTATGTCGAATCATCCCGACTTGACTTCTTCCTTTGTGTCCGAATTATCTAAACGTTTGCTGGATTCCAGTGAAGATGTTCGTGTTGAAGCCATTAAATCGTTGTGCCATGCAAGTACCACGGCATCGTTTCATTTCATCACAGTGGATGTTCTCCAGTCAATTTCGCAGAGGATGTTGGACAAGAAGTTTATTGTTCGCTCCACTGCAATCGAGTGTCTTGCTGCCGTCTATGATGTTGTGGACAACAACAAAAGTGGAGGGAAATGGACTGACGCTCAAAAGAAGCTCTGTGGATGGATCCCTAAGGAAATTATAAAGAAGTACTCAATTTCTGTGGATACTAAATATATCGTTGAGAACGCTATTGACGAGCATTTGCTCGGATCAGGTCCTGGCACTACAGTTCAGTCTCGGTCCGAGAGATTGCTACGATTTATGGAATCTTTCGACGATATCGATCTTTTGGTTATTGAAAAGATTTTATCGGAAAAGTCTAAGATCGTAGAAGAGTTCACTGGGTTTATGGAGTGCAGAGGGAAAAAATTAACAGAACAGTCAAAAAAGGGTCTCGATAAAAAAGTGTCACACTTGTCTGTGCTGCTGGATGTTGAGGTTGAAGCTCTTGAGGCCTTGTACAGACATATGGATTCTCAGTTGATAGACTTGTTGAAGGTTCTTTGCAATTCAGCTTCCACCTACAAAGAAATCATGGATGCCAAAGCTGAAATAGAGAAGAAGTTGCCATCTAAAGAAAACTTAAAAGATTTGGTTAAAAAATTAAGTGTTCGTTTGAGCATTTCCATCGTGTGCCAGGACATGGTTTCAAGTCTTTTGACAAATCTTAAGAATAGTCTGGACCAAGAACCTAAAGGAAAGAAGAAAGTTTCAAATAATTCAACTTCATCAGCATATGTGTTGATCCTTATTTCCAAATTCTTTCCGTCCAGCTTTGGTTCTAATGAGATCTTCAGCTGCATGTTTGAATGTGTAGCAGATGAAATTTCGTCTGAGTCAGTCTTGTGCATCTTGAAGAATTGCTCGGCATTTATTCCTTTAAATCACTCTAAAGATAGCGTCAAAAAAACTCAGAAAGTCCTTTTGCGGATAATTGAAAATGGCACTCTTCGCACTATAAAACTTGCTGTCCAGGTTCTGTGGGGAATCAGTGGGGAAGGAAAAGCATTAGTTTTCTCTGATCTGGTTAATTCTCTAGTCGAAAATATGAAAGAGCATCGGGGCGAAAAGCTACAGCAGACTATGAAGGCTTTCTCTTATGCTTCGACTCTGTCTTTCGCAAATGTGTCCCAGTACAAAGATTTTGTCATTGGTTTTGTACTTAAATTGTTAAAAGAGCCGATAAAAGTACCCCGGAATTCCACTACTCCGCCAGGTGCTGTTACCAGTTGTATTGCTCTTAAACTTGGCAAGCGTTTCTTGATGTCGGAGCTAAAGGATTCTCACAGTAATCATCAAGAAATTGTTCCTCACAAAGAGTTTATGGATTTTTGCTTAAATTATATTAAGGAAAATATTTCGAACAGCAGCTTGGAGAAGGTAGTATCGACGGCTGCCTCGGCTGCTTTTGGCCTAGTTCCCTACAGGCAGTATGACTCGGTCGTTTCAAATGTACAGCTATTGGATCTCGCTTCCTCCTTGTTGCAGTTTAGTAATCCTGATACTCGGTTGTACTGTGCAAAAAAACTTGGTCGTGCTGTGTTGGAACGTCGTCCGCTTCTTTCCCTCCGATTTGTTTCTTTGCTCAGCGTCGGTGTGGGCGACAAAGACGCACACGTCGCTCAGTACTGTAAGGAAACCTTCATGCGTGGCCTTTCTATAAGGGCTGGTTTGTCGCACCTGTCGATAGACGTTGACGCGGCTGTCCGATCAACTCTGCTTCCCGAGTACGTAGTTCCTCACGCGCTGAGCCTTCTGGCCCACTGCGT